>JAECUM010038624.1:0-43390 GCA_016617855.1 Megalonaias nervosa | reverse complement strand
ACGAATAAAAATTACAAAATTTATAGATTAAATCATGTACCAATGGTATCACAAAGAGTAACTCATGCTGCATCAATAAATTTATTATGCTGTTTTCTGTATGATTTTGGACAGCAAACAAATAATTACTTACTTTTTGGTCTTACTGTCATAAAATGCACATAAATATTGTATTCTGTGTCCAAAAACAAACAAAACACATCTCAAACCTAAGCAACCAATTCTACTAACATATGAGGTTATCCCTTAATCACACTCACATGTTAGGCTATCCCTTAATCACATTCACATGTTAGGCTATCCCTTAATCACATTCACATGTTAGGCTATCCCTTAATCACATTCACATGTTAGGCTATCCCTTAATCACATTCACATGTTAGGCTATCCCTTAATCACATTCACATGTTAGGCTATCCCTTAATCACACTTGCATATTAGGCTATTCCTTAATCACACAGCAAAATAGTCACACTTTATATGTCCATTAATCAGTATAAAAAAACAGACATTATTTGTTTAAACTTTGTCTATATTTAAGTCCACAAGAAAATGCAAACAACTTCACACATAAAGCAAATGAATCCACCATGTCTTTATCTATCACCCATGAAGGTCTTCATAAATGTAAGTCAGATAGGTTGCAGATTTGACAATAAATAAAAATAAAAGGAAAACAGATACAATAGGATGAATCTTTATTTTAAATTTCATTATAGTTAAGATGGTAGTGCATCTTGGTAGCAGGTGGATATTACTAATGGAACCAATGAACAGATTTCAATTTGTGAGATCTAGAACTAAAACTTATACAAGAAAAATGGCAAACTAGATTATATTCCAAAAGCTGATAAAATCATAACAATATATAAAACCATGAAACAGGAATCTGTTTTGTGCAAGGATATTTTTTGTAAGGTCGTTATTACTCGGTGAAACCTATTCCTATAAACCAGACCAGGTGAAGGTTTAGTATTATCCATAATGGAAGCATTGAACAAAATCTGTAACATAAAGACCTGCTGCTAGGATTTTTTGTATAGGGGGTAGCTCCCCTTATATCACCAAAACAAAGGGGGAGGGGGGATGGCCACAGTTCAATATTTACCTAATACTTAAATATCCATCTTTCCTTCTACTCCACTGTTACAGCTATCTTGAATAAAAATCCTCAAAAGATGTCTTTTTAAGTTGTATAAGAGCAGCAGGGAGGGTGAACAGACCATTTTGTTTGGAGACCTTATTTATGAAAAATAAAACTTCCTACGAAAAATGAAATCACAAGGTCAAATAACGTTAAACAAAAACCTCTGTCAGGCCATGAGATTTCTCTAACTGGGTTAGCTCATTTTGTTACATCATCACTGACGCGCGTTTTTATTTTATGGTGTGTTTCGTTTACGAGCTGGTCACTCAACGTTGGTCGTTCACCCTCCCTGCTGCTATAATTAAATCATTGTTATATCAATAATGGAATCTCATACATCTAAACTAGCGCGAGAGCGAATAGAGGCAATTAAAAAATATCTACCCTTCCGTGATTCTGTCAAGCAACAACTACAAGCGCTTCAGGACTCTCAGGTGGAATTTGCAGAGGATACCGCAGAATTATTTAAACCGGTTACTAGAGCTACCGAAGGGGTTAGGAAAGCTACCGAAGAAGTTACAGACGCTACCAGACGTCTTCTTCACACGTTGCAGCAAACCGCGGTAGCAACTGGAAAAATAGCAGAAAGAACTAAGAAAACCAAAAAAAAAATTCTAAAAGGACTTCCAGGTGAAATAGCTGATATTCAATCACAAGAAATACTTTGGGATATTGGCCAGCTTTATCCTGAAAAACCACAATCAAAAGTAAGACAACCAGCAATAGAAAAATTTCGCGATGACGAGGTTGCATCTATCAGGGAAAATGCAAGAAAAGCAATTGATGTTGCACTAGATTTTGATAAAAAAAAAAAGTATTTAAAACCTGGTGTAACAATAACAAAAAAAGACTGGACTAAAACAGTATTTAAGATTTATGCTAAAATACCAGCAAATACTGAAGTTCCTAATAATCATCCTAATTTTGAATTATTTAATCAAGCAATCTGCGCAGAAAAAATTCGACGCAGAGAAGAATTAGCTCATTTAGAAGAAGTTTTACATGTAAAAGAACAAAAAGCACCACCAAAAACAAGTAAGAAGAAATCAAGGAAGAAAGAAAAACAACCTCTTCATACTCTTTCTCCGGAACCACAACAATATTACATACCGTCTGACGTCGAAGAAGAAAATAATACAAGTTCGCCCCCCGATGCCACTGGAAGTGGTCTTACTACTCGAGGAAGTGGTCCTATTACTTGTCCCAATAACGTCCTTGCCGATGTCGAAAGACTACAAATCCTCATTGGAGGAAAACGAGCCGGTAATAATTCCCCAGAAATCATTAATGAAGCAGCTGATATTTGTAAAAGATTATTTACAGGCGGTATCATGGATATTAATGTATATCGGTCCCTTATTAATGAAATCGCCGATGATTATCACAGTGATTGAGTATGTAATTAGATGCAATGACTATAATAAGATGATCATACATAATACTCAACGCAGACCAACCATGGTCAGGGTAATAAATTCACGATTACCAGTATACAAAACGACCTACGGAGATGGACTAGGTGATGTTGTTCAAAGTCTATTTAGAAGGATATCCCCAAAAGCAATATCGCTTGCAAAGCAACTAGGAATGAAAGCTATTGATGATGTTCGTGAAAAAGGTATTGGCGCTGTTGGTGATGTTGCTAGCAAAGCATTCTCAGCAATCAAGGATAGACTAGCACGATTAATACGACGAAAACCTCAGCCACCAGTGAAACTGGCCAGCACTGAAGTGATGCCCGCAAATGTTAGTAAAATAATAAATCAAGCTGCTAATAAAAAAACTAGCAGAGTTAGCTGGTGTACCAATGTCAGAAAAAGAAAAAAATATAACCGCTAGTCTGATAGCTGGAAATGGTCTTCGTGTTAGACGAACACAATAATAATAAAGATGTTTAAGCGTATATCTGATCCCGCATTTGACACGGACGCACCAGTACTCAAAGATGAACCTGTGCGCGATTATCAGTATTAATTTTATGACGCACGAGAACCAAATCAGCGTGGACGAATTGAGCTGCAAGTTCAGGATAGAAGCAGATATTTCTTACCCGCTGAAGCGTTTATTGAAGTAGAAGGTGAAATTTTAGATAATAATAATCCTGCAGCACCAGGAGCATATGGAGCTGATATTAAGGTTGGTTTTGTTAATAATGGTATTATGGCATTATTTGATAGCGCTACATACATGATTGATGGAAGAAATATTGAATCAATTCAGAAAGACATTGATGTTGCAACAACAATAATAGATTTAGCAAGATACAGTGATGATTATTCAAGATCAGCTGGACCGTCAATGATGTTTGCAAAGGATACTTCTGATCATCCAGAAAACTTTAATGTAACTATGGGTATTGTAAGAGCTGCAGGAGGAGCTGCTGATGCTCCTGCAGTAATATCAATGAATGTAAATTTTAACTTAGGATTTGCAGCACGTAAATCAATGTTAAAAGGTGGAAGAAGAACATTTTCGTGTACAATTCCACTGTCACATATCTTTGGATTTTGTAGAAATGTCAGAAAGGTTATTTATGGAGCTAAACATACAGTTGTACTTGTAAGAAAAGCTACAGAAAATGAGGCAATCTGGAGACCTGCTGATCGCGCTGGTATAGTGATCTTGACAAAACTTTCATTGTGGATGCCAGTATTAACTCCATCTATTGCTGAAGAACAAAGATTACACTCTTTTATGGATCAAGGTGGTAAATCAATGTTATCTTGGTTGACAGTAACAACAGATGCTGTTCAGAGTACAGTTAATGGTATGTATGCATGGCAAATAGCTTCTCAGCAAGGTGTTTCCGCACCACGACATATATTTATCGCTTTTCAGAATTGCGTACGATTAAACTCGCAAGAACGTAGTCATATGATATTTGATGATCTTCGTGTTTCTGAAGTTTCTTTAAGGATCAATGGACATCAAGAACCATCTGAGGATATTTTGTTGAATTTTGATCATAATCATGTAGCACGTGCATATCATCGTTTAATGTCATTTATTGGTCGCGACCAAAATGTTGATTCTGGTTTGCAAATATCACAGCTAGATTTTACAACATTGTATCCGATCTATTACTTTTCGCTGGAACATTTAGATTTATTCAGACAATCTGTCGTTGATATACACTTTCGAGCTCGTGTGAATAGAAATATTGTAGATATTCCTAATTACAGAGCAATTGCTGTTATACTCAGCGATAAATCAATGCTACTTGAAGGTATTGGTGGACGAATGCGAGTCGTTGATGCCCCAGTAGAAAATATGTAATTAAATCCCTGATTTAAAATCAGGATGATAATTATAAATGTCATATCAACATGTCAATGTCAGTCTGACTCCTGGTCAGATTAAAAAGCTACAATCATCATCAAAAAATAATTGTGCGGTAAAAATATCACTAAAGCGAGAACAGATCGCAGGTGGTCCGAATAAGCTATCATTATCGGAACGTCAGTATAGGCACTTCAATCAAGCCAAACAATCAAAGACTGGCATACGACTTAATCTTTCTGCGAGTGCCATTAAAGATACCGCTAAAATGGGTGGTATATTTCCACTTCTTGCCGCGTTACCAGCGATAATAGCCGCTGCAGCCCCAGCTGTTGTGAAAGCAGCTGCGTTAGGTGCTGTTGGAACTGCTGCTGGAATGGCATTAAAGAAAGCAACAGGTCACGGAATGAAAACCTCCAAAACAAAAAATAGAAAAGGTCTAAGACTTCCAGCAACTCCTCACTGGTACTGAAAAGGTCTATGACTGCCCGGGACAGTTCGATGATTCTTCCTATGTCCAATTTTGATTTACTTGATGCTGCTAAGCAACTGAACATAAAAAAACTTCAGAGGTGTTTTTATGCGTAATCAATTACCAAAACAACCAAACAATATTGAAACTGGTATTATTAATCTCGATAAAAACTCTAGTCCAGGTACTCATTGGGTTGCATACGCGATTGATCCACGTGAAATTGTTTATTTCGATTCGTATGGGTTGGCACCACCAAAAGAATTTTTAAGATATAGTAATTTAGCCGGTGATATTCCAGTCTGGTATTCAACATTACCAACACAAAAATTAACAGATCCACCAGTATGTGGCCGTGAAACCCTCGCTGTACTCGACGCAATTTCACTGGCACCGCCAGGAAAACCACCTCATAAAGTCGTACACGAATATACCACCACCAGGCATAGCCGTGCACAAACGTTTTAAACAGATATTAGTAAATATAATGGTAGATATTTATGGAAGATCTTCTCGCGGTAAAGCTCAGCTGCAAGGTGACTTATCTAAATATGCAACTCTTGATTAGCTCAGAAATGAAATCGATGATTTATTAAATATCACAAGTGTGGATCAAAACGAAGTCGTTGTTTTTCAGGATAAACAAGGATGATTAAAGACAAGTAATATACAACTGTTATACGAATTCCCACCGCGGTTGGTAATAATATCGTTACTTTTGCTGATCAAGGTAAAATACAAGATTCCGGTAAATCAGTTAACGATTATATAAAAAAAAGCTGGTGATTCATTCACTGGTACCATTATCATGAATCAAAATAAAATTACATACCTTGGAAACCCAGCCACAGATACAGACGCAGCAACAAAAAAATACGTCGATGATCAAGAATCTAAGTTTGTGTTAGTCAACGGTGGTATAATGCGTGCATTTCTCAACATGAATAATAATGGTATTAATAATCTCAGAACACCAGAATCAGATTTCGACACTGCAACGAAAAAATACGTCGACGATAGCAGCATTCCGACGGTGACATCATTAACAACAATTAACGATGAAATGACCGCATTCAAAACTGATTTTTCCAATCACGTACAAACATTCTTGAATTTTCGTAGAAACATAAACAGATCTGTATATGAATATTTTGGTAATCCAGTGGTTGTAGATATTAAACTTGCTGACATTAACACAAAAATCAACGATATTGTTAGTGGAATCCCTAATATCGTTGAAAAAACGAATCTGATTAAAATTCCTCACAAGCAGATCATCAATGTGGTATACACAGTAGCATCAGGATCAGCAACATGGACACCGCAAAATAACATTATCAAACATACCGCAGAAGTAACTGGCATGTACAGGCTGTCTGTATTCAGTAAAGAAAAATTTAGGATATTTACTACATTTCCATGGCGTCATTCAATCGATGTTTTTTTCTGGAACTTTATCTATTATATTAAATAAAGATGTCGAAGAAGAATTTATGCTGGAACCATTTGACAAAAAATTAACCCCGGTGTCTTACTGGTGGTGTCTGGAATTCGTAGCTGAAACCCCTCAATTAATTACTCAATTAAATGACTTAATTATAATGAATCAAACCCAGGGACCCCAGTCCCATATCGACGTGAATCGTTACAGATACAATCAAGTATGTGAGTGTCAGACCAAACTAAAAAATATCGTTGACAATTATACAGTAAAAGTAAAAAAATATCACAGGCGTGTGGTTATCATTGATATAATTGTTTATTCAGTTTTTGCTATCATCGCGTCCGCAGGTGTATTGCTATCAGCAATAACAATGACAGCACCTGCAGTTGTAACAACTGTCGTTTCAACGGCAACAACATGCGCAGGTATCCTCAGTATTATCGCAAAGAAGATAGCTACATGTACAAACACAAAATTACACGAGTATATAATGAAACTACACACGTTGGCGTCTGCATGCATTAAACTATCATCGTATCTTTCGTCGTATCTCAGTGATGGTAAAATATCCGATGAGGAGTTCATAACGATAATGAAAATTTACAATGAAGCATTCCTTGACAATAGCGAAGGTGAAAAAATAAATGATCAAAAAGTTCCCGATTTAAAATAATAATAATAATAATAATGTCAGATCAAAGATCGCGCGAACTATTACAACAGATCGTCACTAATACTACGCATACAAAAACTACAATGATATCATTAAGTTCAACCAGTCAAGAATTTAGCGTTAACTTTCCAACTGCAATTCTAGCAAAAGAAATGGCGCTAGCACAATTACGAGTTTATCATAGCTGGCCAAATATCAGGTCAAAATCGTTTGGTGGACTACCAGCAAACAATTCACTTGTGTTTGCAAATAAGAATAAACCTGATGGAACTCCTGATTGGCAAGTTGTTGGAATTTCAACGGGCAGTTATCAAATAGAACAGATTAATGATGAGTTCCAACGTAGAATTAAATCTATTACAGGAAAAGAATCCAAAATAGCAATTACTGTTTAAGAACCAACATTATCATCCGCAATTGAAATAAATTCCCCTGATTATGTTGTAGATATTTATCAGTCATCGGTCAGATCAGTGTTAGGATGGCCTGATGTTGCACTGGTTTATAATGGAATTCCAGAACCAAAATGAGAAGAATTTCTTACAACGAGGAGGATATTTATAAAACGTCCTGAATATCGAAATTTATATATATTTGAATTTCTTAATCAGGATCCACATAATGACATAGTAATTCCTGCGCATCGGACTGCATTATTTGATGTTATTAGAGAAGGACCAGATCGTGAAAAGGAAATAGTTTATGAGGAAGATATTCAAAGATTTTTAGATCCAATTAATTTTGAATATACACGTGTGTTCGGTAATTTACAAAATCTTTTTTCGGTATTATCACAGTATTATATCGACGATATAAAGCAACAGGTAATTGAAACGATACAACACTTAAATACAGTCATCGAGGATTTGGTTTTTGCTAACCGAAGTATTGTTTTAGGAGCAACTACTACTCCTAAATTAGGAGATAGTCTTAATGAAAAAGAAAGATTAGATATTATAAAATCGTACTTAAGGTGGAAAAAAATATTTCTTGATCATTATAAAATAATCGAAAATCAATTACAAACATTTATGATACCAGGATTTAATGCTGTTAAACTAAAAAAATCAGTCATTGATCTTATTAACGAATATTTTCCAAAAATACTTGAATCATGGAGAAAAATAGCCCCGCCACCGGTTATTCTTAAACATAATAACGATCCATACGGTGGAGGCCATCATATATCACTTGGTATTGTTAATATAACATCAACGATCGCAGTCAATCTAGTATGTGATGTAATTGATGGCAGCTATCAAGTAGATCTTTCAGAGTCTAGCCAGGCCCAGCAAGGATATATATTATATTCATTTAGCCCTCAAGTGCCCCACGGGTATTTAATTGTATCTGAGCCAATTAACCCCGTTTATCTACGTGTACATAATCCGCTATTATCAAGGGTACATTTCAAACTTACTGACCAGGCTGGACACATTCTGGATTTAAGAAATGAGGTTTTAAGTATAAATCTGTATATACGCTCATAATGCGTCATCGTAAAACAAACAAACAAAAAAATGTCCGAATCTAACTCGGATTAGAATAAATTTTTTTTACTTCTGATGGGGTAAATCGTAATTATCATACCCAAACAGAAAAAAAAAATATTATTATTATAATCTGATTTAAAAATATTTTTATTTTAAATAAATATTATTATCAGAATCTGAATTAAAATATAAATATTATTGTATTATAAGTAAATAAACCGTATAGTTCGACTCTGTCAATTTTGCCAGGGATTTTGTTTAGCCATTACCACAGTACTTGACTCCGTCAAGGGGTCCACCACCTTCATTATCACTATCATTTTCACAATGCTCCCTCAACTGTCTTATACGAAAGTTCACAATCTTTTTCTGTTCGTATTCATGAGATAGTTCTAACTTAATTTTGTCAATAGCATGTGAGAGAGGTACAAACAGCTTTACCTGATTATCTGTAACTGTTGCCAGCGACTGTAACATTGCCTACTGGATAAACTTCATGAATTTATAATCAGATGGCAAAGTATATCTGTTCTCTAATTTTCATTGTTCTAATGATTCAAAATCACACAGAATTTTTTCAGGTTTAAGATTATCAGATATATTTATACCGTTATGCTGTAATTTTTTAATCGCAGAAACAATAACATAATATTTTCTGAATTCATTATATTATAAATGTTTGTTTAAAATAAAAATAAAATCAGAATAATATTAATAAAATAAAGTATTTCTGAATCAGAATAATAAAAATTTATAAAACATATAATCACAACACAACCCCATGTGAACTTCTAGGTTGCCAAACAACATCCTAGCATGTTCAGGGGCATTCGAATTAATCCCCATGTGACCCCTTAGGTTGCCAAATGACATCCTAGCAGGATCAGAGGAAATTCGAAATCAGACGAAACACACAGCACAGTTAATCCCATGTGACCCCCTAGGTTGTCAAAGAACATCCTAGCAGGATCAGAGGTTACATATATATGTACACACGTATTTACAGTAACGTATTTACAGCAATTATATTTACAGTAACGTATTTACAGGGACGGTACATACAAACACAACACTAAGGACAGGACAGCACAAACACAACACTAAGGACAGTACAAACACCAAGGACAATGCAAACATGCAGACTTAACTAACTTATCTTAAGGACAGACACACAACGGGGCCTTCTCTACATTCAATAGAAATTTGCACACTCTCCCCCATAATCAACCCGGGGAGAGTGTAAAAAACACACCCACCAAGTGACATGGTGGAGAGTGTGCAAATTTCTGTTGAATTTCGAGGGCTGGCGGAGCCCCACTAATAAGAAATTCTGGCGTAATATCGCCCCCGCCAGCAATGTGCCGGTCACGAGAATAGAACTCAGGACCTCGAGTATGAGAATCCAACGCATTAGCACTAGACCACCGGATTTCCTTACATATATATGTCCAAAAAGTTATTATGAAGTTACCTAATGCTGAAGCGCAGGCACTTACGTAAGTATACAAAATAAAATCACAATTATTGTAAACTGTATTGTGGATTTCTTAATAAAATCACAATTATTGTAAAATGTGAATTTATTTCAATTTCCAAATACACTGTTAAATTGAGAAATCTGTAGTATATGAGACCCACATTTAAGTGTCTGTATTCATCATACATCAACCATTGCCAAGGATACTAAAACATCGATCAGTTACATGAACACATGCCAGATGGTAATATATTACTTTTGTCTAAAAATAACCTGATGTACATTTATTCACACAGTTGAGATATATACACACAATTACACATTGTTTTATTATTTTTATGAAATTATGATGGATGAAATAACACATACAATAAGGAAAGATATATCGATGCTTACTGGCAAGGCAATGTGGGTTCCGTTTCAAGATTCGCAAGCAAAATAAGAAAATATTACTGTCATATAACATTAACATAGTACAACAAGCATGACAACTGCTTGATTTACTAAGCTATGCTTGACGGAGTTGTCTCGCTTAATCATCTGATACCATAAGGATATACTGAAATTTGATTTTTTGTCCAAATTGTTTTGAAAATACAGATTTTGTGATATTATCTGCCACGTATTTTACTGAAGGTGGTATGATGTTAAAATGTTTACCAGCAGAATTAATTGATTTAAATATAATTTCTTGGCCAGTCTCTGTATTTACAGATTTAACAGCCCTTGCATATCGTGCGCCGCCGCCAGAATTTCCAAACATACAATTTTGCCTTTGTGTAACAATTCGCAAGTTATCAAGCTAGTTATCAAGTTCACTACCATTGATGTGATCAATTACAAGTCTGTCTTTGATGACTCCATGAAAACACTCGAGCACGAACCTATGTGATAAATATCATTTTTTCTGGTCAGCAGTAAATCTAAGATAACCCAATTTTTCAACAGTGCCTACTGTTTTTTTTTTAATCTACAGTGCCTAACTACACCATCACGAGATGCTTCATAATTTTTAATGATTGGATGTTTCACAAACTCATTTTGCTCCATTTATATAATAATATTATTTGTCTAAATCATTATTTTGAAAATCTGGCAAGATAATCTTCTGCTGTTTTTATAGGAGATTCACCTGACGATGTTAAGGTGTTATTTTTTTTTATCGTAATATCATTTCAGCTCTCTGTATTTTTTACCACCACATTGCACAAACAGCTGAATGTTTCCTCTGACTCCAACACCACACCGCACACACAGTTTTGGTCCTAGACTCCTGTGTTTAACGTGCTGCATGTGATAACCACAGAATTCGTTTATGCAAGTTTTGTTACAAGGAGAAGTATATCCGATTTTGAGCCAATGGCATTGATTCTTTGTTTGAATCATACATATATATATATATATATATATATATATATATATATATATATATATATATATATATATATATATATATAATTAAAATTCAATTTAAATATATATTTGTCTTAATTATAATAATGCAGAATTATCCACAACTGAACCTTCCGCCGTCTCGGCAGGAGCTAGATTTGATCTTGACAGACTGCCGAAATATAAATTTAGTTTTTCAATGCAAGATCTGGCTTTAATGAATAAGGATATAACTAAATGTATCCATGAAGCCATGAAGGAATTTCGCGACGATGGTGCGGCTCATGTGTGGTCGACATTCAGAATTGGAAATACTGTCGATGTAATGAATGACAAACGAGGAAGAGAGATTATTGACTACCTTAATGTTCAAAGATATTTTATTTTAATAAAATTTATTGTAAAGACAGACGATGACGCTTGGATTATCCATGACAAACGTGATCCTGTCTGCATGCAGTCAGGAAATAATATTGTTCTCGGTAAAAATTCCAAACCAGGAATACTGACTGGTATTGACAAACTGTATTATGAACGAGGGCACCCTGTGACTGCGGTTGTGTACGCAATATATCCGTTAAATAATAAACCTAACATTAATGATCTCAAACCTATGAAACTATCATCGCTGACTTCGTCAAGAATAAATTGTGTAGCTGAACGGGTTACAGAACACTTCACAAACGCGATAAGCGGAAATGGTTTAACGGATTTACGAAGTAAAAAAATAAATACATGGGCAGAAGCAGTTAAAGATACCGGAGCGTCTATCAGCGATGTTGCTGAGCTGAGAAAGAAATTAAAATTCCCAATAACAGTGAAGACGTTAACCGGAGAGATTTTGTATAAATCGAAATATGAATCAAGAGGAGCTTCGATAGATATTATTGATCATAACGCACATGCATAGACTGTGGCAGTAACAATATTTCCACAAGACAGAACGGTTAAATTTTATAATGGTCATATATTTGATTTTAACAAAAATATCAGTAAAAGTGACCCTGTATCTGTTTGGCTGTTTCAAAGTTCAGAATGTGATTATCATGATCAGTTTGTAAGGTCTAATGGTGATATTTATCATACAGAATCTCTCCACGAAGAAATGAAAAATCTTGCATTAAAATATACCCCTGATGATATTAAAGTTGGACAATTACTGAATAATTGTTTTACCGTTCCATCAGTTGCTGCTCACGCTGCTCAGGAGAAAAATTCATGGAAACTGACACGATTGGAATTTCTTGAAGATGTCCAACACAGTTGTGTGGAATACGGACACAGTGGATTATGGAATACTAAATACAATTATAGAGACGTTATCTCAGTTGATATGGTAGCATGTTATCCTGGAAGTTTTTTTGGATACGGAGAGTGTTCTGAATACTTTAAGAGATTTGGACATCCGATACACGAGATGACCAGAGTTGCGATAAACGGACCCTTACCAGATTTTGACTTAACCGGATTCGCCTGTGTAGAGTCATTTGAGTTTTACGGGGATCTCCATCTGATTGTTTATGCGTGGTTTGGAAGACATTTTTCAGAAAAATGTTGGGCTCCAATAGTACTATTACAGTACATGCTTGATGCTGGAATTTTAATATTGTTAAAAGTGAGTGAAGCAATTATATTATACCGTGTGCAGAAACAAGTTTGGTTGCCAGAACCGGATATATTTAATATTAATGATGCTAGGAGAAAATTTCCTAATCTTAACGAAGATGATATTGTTAAAATTACTAATAATATATGTAAATGCAGAAAAAAGCACGATGAGAAACTTGCAAAAGATCTCGGCAGAAAAATAATCGGTAAATTTACGCAAGGAGGATCATATGATCATAAACGACATTGTACAAGATTAATTATGGATGATGCTGAACTCGATTTTATAACTGCTGATACAACGAAGAAAAACACATTTATAAGTCGAAGTAATGCTTATTTATCAGATGGAACTAAAATAGGTACAATTGTGAGCTATACCGATGGCGAGTCACTGCAGTTTACTCATTTGAGATCTTCGATGCTCGCGTACGTTTCGATAAATCTATTATCAATGATAAACAGATTTCCTCTGATTGCAGTCAGAGTCGTGAAAGATTCATTTTATATAAATAAAAAATATATGGATTTGTTAAAACAATTGCATATTAACAATCATGCATCATGGGGCAAATGGAGAATAAAACATGAAGATATACTTAGTTATTCTGAATCTGCCGAAGTTGAAATTAAAGAAATATATAAAAAAAAATAATCAAATATCAGAATTGTCATCGACAACGTCATTGTTGCCATCTGTATATGATCCTGTGGCTAGACATAAAACCGTTTATCTTAATGGGTGTGGTGGTTCAGGTAAAACAACACGCGGAATTGAATTATTTAATAATTGTTCAGACATGATTTTTTTGACACCGACACATAAACTCGCCAGAGAAATAAAAGAACGAGGAATCAAATCTCAAACTTATCATAGTTTCTTCAGATGGTGCGGAGACACATGGACTCCATCGCAGATGGGTGAGAAATACATTCCTAAATTTATTATCTGGGGCGAGATTTGCACAGTGTCGCTGGAGGTATTAAAAATTTTTCTTGATTGGCTGTTATTGAAGAATACTGCTGTGATAATGTGTGGCGATCATGGTGAACCACCACCTTTTATTGGATCGTCTCCACATGAGTGGCTGAAAACATTTGTAGATTATTACGAAGAAATAAATGATGACCATAGAGCTATTGATAAATCACTGAAAGAGTTTAAAACGTTAATAAGACTACAGCCAGATAAAATACAGTGTGAGATAATGTGTAAAGTAATTCCAGAAACTTCTATGAATGATTTTTGGAATTTATGGAGACCTGCTGATTTGATAGTTGCAAGTAGAAAAATAGTTCGCGATACACTTCAACAACAATTATTTACATTACATAAAGAAAAATTTTCAAATCTACCTGTACCATTATGTTATCGCCCAGCAGATACTCGACGACAGAATGCTGATGTTGAGATTCCTGGTGGTGGAATACAAAATCTTGTGCTAAATGATATTGTTTTAGTTGTTGTCGATGTTGTTGAGAGCGCGTTGAGCATGGATAAATCGCCGTGGACGTTAGGATACGCTATAAAAATTCACTCATCACAGGGATTAACTATTACTGATACAAATATTTGGATTGTCGATGATCGTATTGAGTGGTCAAATTTGGTTTATCTCGCAATGTCTCAAGTCAGAAGAACATCTCAACTACACAGGGTTATCGTGGATTGCGTAATAACCAAAGAAATCACTAACAACTTTGTTGTCATCAAGAAAAAATTAGCGAGCTATAAGCAATGTGACAAAAAAAATAATCGCGACTTTGATATGGATGCTGAATTTATTATAACACTAAAACAACGACAGAATAATCATTGTGCAAGTTGTAACGCAGTAATGTTGTGGCAGTATTCGAATAATAATCCAAGACAATTTACCATTGATAGAATTAATAGTAGTCTTGGTCACACACGCGAAAATGTGATGCTGACCTGTCTTGAATGTAATTGATGTAGAAGTGCAAGTTTACAAAAGTGAAGGTGGTGGTAATTGTGTGTCTTTAGGAATTATTTGTAATTGTTCACGTACAAATCCACGCTGAGGAGCAGTTGAATCTAATCTGTAGATTGCAGGTCTACCTGTGAACCTTACCATGCTGGAAATTTTATGTGTGGCCACACTCCAGATAGGATCAGTTGCTCTTTTTTTACCTCCTTCAAGTTCACCAGGTTCATATAAATATCTTACGGTCACATTACCTAGTACTGGTTGAGAGGAAGATTCATGTCGGCGTATTGGTATATATTTTTTTGTGATCGCATTAGAAGGTTTCATAGAAGTTGCATGAGTAATTTCATTATTTAACGCAGCTATCACACTTGGTAACCTTGCAACCCATTCATGAGATCTCTCCATGGACTTAAAGTCAGTGGATATTTCCTTTGCATATTGATATCCAAACAACTGCTCAACAAGTGTTCGATTAAATCATTCAATGATTGCCTGATCATGATGAATTTCAGCGTTTTTTCATCAACGATGATACTGCACCAAGAAATTTTTTGCCAGGATCAACTTGTAGCAACTGTGGCCATTGTAGACCACATTGTGGTCCGGATTCTCGTTGATAAATTCGTTCAAACACAGATGCAACTTCAGTTGATGTTTTTGTTGACAGTGGTTCTGCTTCTTTATATCTACTTGCAACGTCAACGACAGTTAACACGTATTTGTATGTGCGTGATTGATGTCTACCAATTTTAATGGTATCATGTGGTCAAAACAAAATATCTGCTTGATGGACTTCATTGGGAGTACTGACATCAAAATGTGCATATTGAATTTTTTTAGGTGGTGGTAGATAAATTTGCCATATTGCCTGTCATGCTAACCACACTGCAGCAACAGCATGTGAGACTTTTGCTACTTCAGCAAGTTTACTAATTGCTGCTTTGCCTCTCCAATATCCTCTTGGGCTATAATAAACAGATTCCATTATAATAGTTATCTATGATTAATTACCAGCTCCTAGCACTAGTTTACCTTTCATAGCAGATTTTACTAGGAAGCTAGCAAGTTTTTCTCTGAGAGAGTTATATTTTATGGAATTTAATGCGTGAATCAGCTTTACATCTGCAATATGTTGTTGTTGCAAATTTGGATTTTTATACGCGACATCATGAACGTGACACACTTGATCAATCACGTTTATTGGGTACTCTCCAGGTCTTGGTTGATCTCATTCGTCAAATCGAATATCAAGTTGGGTTCCTGGACCACAATAATTATATCCAGGTAAAAGTTTTTCACCAGGATACTTTGCCCATGGAGCTCCTGGTAATTTACCTAACGATGCAGCAATATCTCCACCTGTCTTTGTCGATGAAATAAATTTGTATTTTTTTGTACCACATTTCACACACTTGCCTGTAAGTGTGTGCCTGTTATTTTTTGTTATTATTGTCGTTAATCCACTGGTATGGTGGGTGCTCTACATCGAACACAATATAAATCCATATTATTTATTATATGGATATAATTGACTTCTCAGCGACACGAAAACAAGAGCCAGTCAAACATCATCCAGCGCTACCAAATTCCATCAGAGCAATTATACTTGGCCCATCTGGGTCTGGTAAAACACAATTATTACTTAATCTGATAAGGCAATGGCTCAAGTGGGATAAATTATATTTAGTAGCACCATCTGTAGATGATCAACGATGTTACGAAGTACTTAAAGATTTTAATGAAAATGCAAAGTCGCTGACGTGTCCTGATAAAGATAATGATGTTATTGATTTTATTACTGATATCGATGAAGCTCCATCCATAGATGATCTTGATGGATGTATCAATAATCTTGTAGTATATGATGATGTAATGCTGGACAAACAATCAAATCCAGCTCGGATATTTTCATGAGGCCGTCACAAAAATACAAACATGATTTATTTAACTCAGAAATACACACAAATACCTAAAGTGATCAGAGATAATTGTAATATCTTAATTGTGTTTAATGGAGTAGATAATTATACTTTACAAAATATTTATTATACTTGGTGTTCAGGGGACATGGACATGATTAAGTTTAAAAACTTCTTTTCAAAAGCACAAGCTGTTCCGTTCGGATTTATAGCGATAAATTTACATGACCCAAGATCTAGGTATCGTATAGGTCTGGATAAAATTTTTGGTTAATTATAGCAGCAGGGAGGGTGAACGACCAGCGTTGAGTGACCAACACGTAAACGAAACACACCATAAAATAAAAACGCGCGTCAGTGATGATGTAATAAAATGAGCTAACCCAATTAGAGAAATCTCATGGCCTGACAGAGGTTTTGGTTTAACGTTATTTGACCTTGGGATTTCATTTTTCGTAGGAAGTTTTATTTTTCATAAATAAGGTCTCCAAACAAAATGGTCTGTTCACCCTCCCTGCTGCTATAAGCATTAATCTGTTGAGTGTTTCTGAGCTTAATTTTTTCCTTATTGGTGTGTGAATATTGTTCTGTGCTGAGAACCCCTTTCGCAGTCTGCAGTCAGAAGGAGCATAGATCTTAGCAAGCTTGAACAAGTTGGAAACTGTTCTTTACGGTTGTCATGTACATTCTTCCACAGCTCATAGGTATTGTCTCTAAAATGAACCATGTTGGGGGTCAGCAACTGGGTTTTTTCTACATAGCCAGCAGTTGAAACATGCCTTTGTAAAACTTCCTAGATGAATGCAAGGTTTAAACTATGACAAAATGCTTGTTCCAGTGCCTACTGTGCCAATCAAGATTAGTTTAATAACCATACATGCCAAGCTAAAGTACCTAGATATGTAAATAGCTGCCTACCTGACAAAACTATATGTGTTGAAACAAGTGCTAGGTAACCTCTACTTTACGATTAACAGTTATACTGCAAAGAGTAGATTATTAAATGTGTGACTTAAAAACTAATTTACATGATTTGCGTAACCTGGCTGCAGCTCTAATGAAGGCTTTTGACTTTAATGGTCTTCTCTAGCAATAAAGGGTGATATATTCTTCTATAGTACAAGTCACATGGGTCACGTAAACGCATATACTGATGTAAATTTGTAAAAAATTTTATTTAAAAAATTTAATCATAAAATAGTAATTCATTTGAGATTTTTGAGTAATCTACACATTAATTGTCATAAATAAATTTCCAGACGAAAATTATCGATCACTATGGACTTTTACAATGGAAGTTCGGCATTAGACTGGGTAAAAAAAGTTGATTTTGAATTGAACTGTTACTAGTGCAGGGGAATAAAGGTATGATCGCGTGAACAAGAAGTTGTGCGCATCTTCATTCATCTCCTGTGTAGATGTTCAACTATGAATGGGATAGAGGAATAACATACAGTAAGTTTTAGTCTTAGTTTGTACATATGACATTTTTTTCAAAATTATAATTTAGCATGATGTAAAATTTAACTAAAATAAATCTGAATTGACAGCCATGTTTCTAGTCTTTGACGTGTATGAAAGCACATATCTGTATGGGAAAAACAGGTATTATGTACAGTGGGTAGTGGTACAGGTCCATTGGATCCATACGGGATGGAATAAGACGTTCCTGCCCCCACGAGTCTCCCAACTATGGGTAAAATAGTGTGATGATAGCACAGCATCACTGGGCAGAAGTCTTCCTCGATGAAGTCAACAGCCAGGGCGGAATGACTCCAAGATGAGCTCAATGACCATGTACTCACGGCCAGGGTGTGACACATTATATCAGTGGATTTCGGCTATGGTCATCCAGTCTGGAGAGGAATGGGCTCCGCCAGGATGTATCTTGCCCTTGATACACCACATGAAGACAACTAGCAATTCTTCCATACCAGATTGGTCGCAGCCCGGGTTAACAACGATCTCGCCTTCTGCTGCACACCAGGACGGAACTGATAAGAATGCTACTGGTGCCCCCACTAACAAGATCCATGGGAGAGACAACATCATCATCAGTACATGGAACGTTAGAACACTGAGGGCTGTGGGAAAGTTGAAAGAAGTTACACATGAGTTGGAGAGGTACAACTGGAACATTATTGGTCTCTGTGAAGTGCGCTGGTAAAACTCTGGCAAAATAACAACAGATGAAGGGCATAAGCTCTACTTCAGTGGAAGAGGGGACAAACACAATCATGGCATTAGATTTCTTGTCCACAAAGGCACTGTGAACAGCATTATGGGTTGCTGCCCAGTTTCAAGCAGGCTCATTACCATCTGCCTGAGGGCAACTCCCTTCAACATCACAATCATACAAGCCTAGGCACCCACATCTAACTATGATGACAACGAACTGGAAAATTTTTATAACCAACTGCAAGATGTCATTGACAACTGACCCAAGAAGGACATTCTGTTTGTACAAGGAGACTGGAATGCAATGGTGGGAGTTGATTCACAGACAAACTGGAAAAGCACCTGTGGACCCTTCTGCAATGCAGAAACAAATGAAAGAGGACTCAGGCTTTTGGAGTTTGCTGCATACAACAACCTTGTGCTAGCCAACACATTCAGCCCTCACAAAGCATCTAGAAGATGGACCTGGCACAGTCCAGATGGACAACATCACAACCAGATTGACTACATCTTGGTGAAAAAATGATTCTGCACAGGATTGAATATTGCCGGAACACGAAGTTTTCCAGGAGCAGATACTGGAAGTGACCATGATTTATTAATGACAACATTTCGCCTCCACCTGAAAATGATCAAAAAGCCTAACCAACCAAGAATCAGATTTGACCATGAAAAATTGAAAGATCCAAAAGTTGCAGAAGCCTTCCAAGCAATGATAGGTGGTAAATTTGTACCTTTGATAACCCTGGACAGCCAAGATACCAACCTAGAGTCCTCAACAACCACATTCAACACAGCTGTGACTATCACAGCTAGCGAGATCACTGGCAAATATCATCGAACAAAGAAACCTTGGGTCGCAACAGATGTTCTTGAACTATGCGAAAAAATAAGAGAACTGAAAATGGGAAAAAGAGATCATGAAAGAGCTAGAAAATACAGAGAGATAAACAACATGATCAGGAAAAACATGAAAAAGACAAAGGAATCCTGGATAGAAAGACAATGCTGCAAAATCGAAGGCAGTCTGAGTAGAAATGACAGCAAATGGCATATCAACTGGTGAAAGATCTCCCAACCCATAAACAAGAGAAAACTGCCACCATCCAAAAAAAATCAGGAAAATGCCTCACAGAAGATCGAGAGATCCTCAAGTGATGGACAGAATACTGCTCAAAATTGTACAATCATAATACCCAAGGAGATCAAGCAGTACTAAACTGCCCTCAGACAGAAGAAATTGATGACAACCCCATTCTTCATGAAGAAGTAGAAATTGCAGTTAGGTGACTAAAGAAAGGAAAGTCAGCCGGCATTGACAACATACCAGCAGAGCTCATTCAAGCAGGAGGATTAGAGATAGTCAAGTCCTAACAACAACCTGCAACAAGATATGGCAGACAGGAGAATGGCCCACCACATGGACTCAATCCTTGGTCATCGTCCTCCCCAAGAAAGGAAATGTACAGCTATACCAAAACTACAGAACCATCAGTCTGATCAGTCACCTGAGCAAAGTCATGCTGAAGATAATTCTCAACCGACTAAAGCCTCAAGCAGAGAAAATTATTGCTGAAGAGCAGGCAGGCTTCTGATCAGGAAGAAGCACTAAGAACAAATTTTCAATCTCAGCATCAGCAGAATCTATACTATGTCTTTATAGATTTCAAAAAGGCCTTTGATAGGGTATGGCATGCAACCTTATGGGCAACTATGAGGAAGTACAACATCAACTTAAACCTGGTGCAGGTTGTTGAGCACCTCTATGACAAAGCCACCAGTGCTGTCCTCATTAATGGCAGCAGAGGAGATTGGTTTTGAACAACAGTTGGAGTCAGACAGATATGTATACTGTCACCTACACTCTTCAACATTTTCCTTGAAAGGATCATGGAGAATGCCTTGCATGACCAAAAGGGCACTATCAGCATCGGAGGCAGAACAATCACCTAAATTCGCTTCACAGATAATATTGATGGTTTAGCAGGAAATGAAAAAAAACCTGGCTGACATGGCTGAGCGCCTTGACACAACTTCCACAGCATACGGTATGGAGATTAGCGCCGAAAAACCAAACTGATGACAAACAACACGAATGGCATCATTGCAGAAATAAAAGTCAGTGGACAGAAGCTGGAAAGTGTCACAAGCTACAAGTACTTGGGATCAATTATCATAGATGAGGGCTCCAAACCAGAACTACTTTGCAGGATTGCCCAGACAACAGCAGCAGTAACAAGGTTGAGACTCGATTGTCATATCCATCTTTCTGTATGCTTTTGACACAGGGATGCTCAAATCAGATCTACAAAGAAAGATTCAAACCTTCAAAATGAGGTGCTACCACACGATCTTGGGCATCTCATACATTGACCATGTATCCAATGAAGAAGTCCACAACAGGATCCAACGAGCCAACAGATCCTATGAAGACCTCTTGACCACTGCAATAAAAGCACAAACTTAAGTGGTATGGTCATGTCTAAAGATCATCTGGACTAGCAAAAACAATCTTGCAAGGTACAGTGCAAGGGTGCAAAAGAAGAGGCAGACAAAAAAGAGGTGGGAAGACAACATTAAGGAGTGGACAGGCATGGGATTTGGAGATTCCCAAAAGGAAGTAGAGAACAGGGAAAGATGGAGAGAATTGGTTGTAAAGTCAACTGTGGTGCCCTAGCAACCTCTTGGGTTAAGGGATTGATGAAGGTGATGATGATGATGTACGAACTGAAACAAAAGGCATGATATACCATAAAGAACATATAAAGTTACATAATTGTCTCCAATGTACTGGACTTGTGTGCCAATATTTTTTTCCTGCTGTGAAATACGACACTGTCACATCTCTGTTCATGTTTGTAGTACAACTTCTTCCCCATTGCAAGCACATTACCTCTTACATCATAGCACACGACAAAACCAGTTTAAACGAGATCGCTATGCATGCTTGACTAAGCCTAAAAATGTTGAAGTACGTTATCACTGAATTTGCTGTTCAGCATTTTTTGAGGAATTTATACAATAATCTTCAATGGATTATTGATGGACAAAGCGAGAAATAAAGTGAAAACCATTTAAAGGTATCTGTAATCAAATTCTCCAGAATGACACCTGTAGCTGCAAAAAGTGACTTAGAGCGCTTAACTGGGCTATGTTAGTTGTACTATAATGTTTTTATGATTGAGTTTTTTTTCTTCTACCTGTCGATAATATTGTTTTAAAAAAAATTGTTATTCATTATATCAGTGTCAGTGATCTAATAGATAGTGAAATATGGTTTTCAACAATTTGATACCTCCATGTAACTTGTGAAGATAGTTTCTGATGATAAGCAAGCCATTCCTTCAGTTTCCTCAAAGGTATTAGTCTGTCTCTCTTATTACAGAACTACAACTGTTTCCAAAACATCAGTACATAACTAAACTTCTCTTAAAACTATGTCCAAAACTTCTTTACAATAGTTTGTCTTGAAAATTTGTTTAATAGCTGAGAGTTTTCTTTCCTCCTGTATGATTTTTTAGTTACTATTACATAACAAATTATGATACAGATGACAGTATCATGTGATTATTAAAGGAAGATCACCCATTCAGTTATACCAACTTCTGGCCACTCTTTCTGTGCTAACTATTTTCATTATGAAAGCCTTAAACTTTCAAGGGTTAATGGAATGCAGAGTGTCTATGTTAATAGGAAAAAAAATGTTATAAAATTTATCAAAGTTCATGCAAACAGAGATTTCTTATCCATATCGGGATGTTTGTACAAATATATTTTTAGACACAGCACTAGTCCCTATTCATGATGTCATTCAGAAACAACTATAATATATAATTCACACAAGGTATAACATTTCTATTAGTATTTAAGACATGTTGCAATCCTTGACTATTTGTTTGTCAATAAAATTCCATCTTTTTAAATTTTCAATTGCACTCTGTTTCAAGTACCTCTTTGCATCATGCATCAGAATGACCAAAGTTTTTGTGAAATTCTTTACCTTTATCTGCAGCTAAGGAATAAACTCCAAATTTGGAAGAAAATATATGGGACAACAGCAGAAGAAAATAAAAAGGTTAGGGTATCATTTGTATGGTAATATTCTATTATTCATCCCCGTAATTACAATAATGTCAATTACTTAAGATTTTACTGCAAAGATACTTAACAAATAGATGCAGAATTAGAAAAAAATGGTCAGTTTAATGAGACAAAAATCCACACTCTTGATTATCTGTGAACATTTCTGCAACTATGACAAGAAATCGAATAATATAGAAAAATATGTAAAAGTGGCCAGCCTTATCATGGCTATCCCTCCACAAACTCTTTCAGTTTTATTATCCATTTCATCATCCCAGTGCAAACTTTAAGGAGAATGTTACAGCTGACCTGCCCCTGAATTCTTTTCAGATTATACTATAAACAGAAGAATCATTGTAAGATTCAATATATGGCATCTAAAAAGGGTTTTACAGAATCATACAGCATGATCAAAACTGATGTGTTCTTGGTTTTAGCAATACTGGCAAATGATTTTGTTTGTCAAAGCTAAGATATTTCAAGGATAAAATTGTGCGCCTCTATAGCAAGTCTATTGGCCTTATAATGCATATGTATATGCTTTTGCAGAAAGGCTGCAAAAACCATCAATCCAAAACCTTTTCTAAAAATATCTCCATATACAGTACAAAAAAACATCTAGCTTCTGAGAACCTAGCAAGTCACTGAAAGTTGTAAAGGAAAATAAATGATGCATTTTACAAGTGATTATTTTCTTTTGCATTTATCTTAAATGCTATGGCCAGCAAATGAAAACCTGATGATTAGTGGGCATAGTTCTGTGTCAGAAAAGGAGAAATCCAAACCCACCATGGTAAAAACAATATTCCATATGAAGTATCCTGTTTTCCTGGCAACACGACACTGGATATGGAGAATGGGATGTATGGTAGAACTGCAATACTCTACAGTGGTGTGATCCCTATAGGTCTCAACGTGTCTGTATAGTGTCCACTCCTGGGCATCCATGAAAGCTTTGGTGCTGATTGAACTGAGAGCATGCTGGTCCTCAATTAGTTCAATCTCTCTGCTGGACCTCTCTGTGGAGATGGAAATTGTCAAGTCCTGCAATAGTGATGATGAGGATGATGACAGCATGAATGATAGAGGACTAAAATGAGACAATATAATTAAAATTACAAACAGAGAGTTTAAAATATGAAATGTGATTAATGGACAATGAATTAAAACAACATTTGTTACTTGGCTGTATCAGGTGATAAAATATCTGAAGTACATGTAATTACTGGTTTGACCAAATAATAAGATAAACTGGTGATTCACTGAATACCATTCTAAATACGAGTTCTTATCAATCTGGGTAAATGCATCAAATGAATCCCAGATTATACAGCTAATATCCAGTGTTGTAGTGATCCTAGTTCTGAGCCTAATTACCTGTATATCTACAGGGAAGTGTTCCAGTTCCAGACTTTCATGGAAAAATCCCTTGAATCTCCATAGTTGTCTGACAACAGGATATTGATAGCCTGCATCATGAAGCTGTACCTCATGAGTCTTCCTGCTCAAAATCATAGTACCATTGACATTCATAATCATCAGTCTTGGGTCCCAGGGAATAAGTTCAGCTAAGTCCTCAACATCCTGCTATACAAATGAGGAAGATTTCAAACCCCATGATAATAATAGTAATAATAATAATAATAATAATAATAATAATAATAATAACAACAACAATAATAACTTGATAATTCCAAAACTATCTCTATGCAGTTATTATGCAATGAACTGAAAATTCTGAATGTAAGAAACTTTTGGATCTAGATACTGACAGCAACTTAAGTTGGGATTATCATGTAAACTAAATCTGTAAAAAGATTGTCTTCTAAAATTGCATTACTAAATTAAATTAAAAGATACACCTCCCACAATGGAGCCATCTTGTATTATAATGCATATATATTCCCAATCATGCATTATTCCTCTGCATATGGGTAAACTGTAACATCTCTACCAGACAGGATTTCCAGGTCCCCAAACAGGCAGTGCATATCATTTTAGATGCATCTCCTGACCTTGTGCCTATACTGATGTGCCACAAGTGATGCAATTCAATTGTGGCACTTACCATGGGTTTTCAGTATTTTGTAATATGGCCTCAATACCTTGTAACTTCTTTCAGTCTGCTGGGATTGGTGCTTTATAAAACTCTGACAAATGATGAAGTCCATAGTGATGGACAAAAACAAACAGAACTTAAAAAGCAATATTCTCAATGGTGATTATGCAATTCTTGCAAAGTATTTAACAAAAGTACACAATTTATTCTTAACTAAATTGGCAATTAATTGTTTATGATTGCTAACAAATTAAGTTATGATACAATTAATCTAATATACTGGTCAGTCATCTGGATATATGAATTTAACTCAACAGCAACATACATTTTAATAAAATTCCCCTAAATAATGGATAAAATCTAATGACTGTATTCATTATTATCACCTTGATTATATTTACTGATACTGATAACTGTATATCAAAGTAAGTACACCAAGAATAGAATGCCATCAATCTTCTTCTTCTTCTTCTTCTTATTATTATTATTATTATTATTAATGACTTACTGTAATAAAACAATAAATACCATTTCAGTGGTCCACATAGTAAAAGACACTAATGTTACATGCAACAAGCATCCATTTTTCTAATTTTCAGTCTTAGACTGGATATTTGAGAATATATATGCCTTAGTATTATTCTGTAATGTCATGTGGATAAAATAATACAATAAAAACAACTCTCTGGGCAGTTATAATGTTTTTTAAAGTTGTTAAACAGTCTGAGATAGTACTTGTTGCATCATGGTTGATCACTTTGTTCAAAAATGTTTTTCTGAAAAGAGCTTGAAATTTTTGTCTATATTTTCGAATATTTATATAATCTGAATTCATAACTGATAAGAAAATAGCTGAAATCATCATTTTTGATAATGAGATCATGCAAATGAATGAAAATAACAGATATTTACAATAGTCAGCTGGTCAGCATAATGGTCAGAGCTTTAGCATGATCCTTACATCGGGACCTTAAAGATCTCTTGAGAGCTGGCAATTCTTTTTTTACCAGTACACTGGTAAATGAATATTCCAACAAGAGACTCAAGTGGGCTTGAGATTGCTCACCTGATCGAATATGACTAATTTAATAGCCAAATATATGAACATTTGACCAAAAATAGCTGGGTAAGTAGTATTATTTCTGTAGACAGGTCTTTAAATTCTATTCACTCAATTTGTAAATATTAAGAAAACAACTGTTTCAATGTTTCTTTAGTTTTTATACCTTCATCCATTTTTAATGGCACATACATATCATTTGTCCAATATTGAAAGGCCTTTGTGTCAGGATGCTTTCTGTCAGTTGGTCAAATTCTGTTGAGCAGTCTTTCAAGATAAAGCTGTGTAAATATTTTTCTATTTTTAGCAATGGTGGCCATGTCTGATGATGGACGGGCATCATTTCAATAAATATAACAGGCCTTCAAATGAGGACACACAAATTCTGTAAAGTAGCTCTTTAGAAGTTAAAGTGATATATTTTTGTACCAGCAGTCAAATTTTAAGGCAGACTTGCATCATTTGCACCATCATAAAAGTCTTTTATGCCAAAATGCTTAATGCTGAATTAGACTTAATTCTGTTAAATGGTGTTTGAGAAGTCATTCAAAGGATTTTCTATTTTGATTAATGTTGGCCATATTTAATGGTGAATCATCAATATTTGTATAATCTGAAACCCATTAATGCCAGAATGTTTTCCGTCAAATTTGGTCAATTTCTGCTGAACAGTTTCTAAATTGCTGTTTAAAGATTTTCATATATTAGTAATGGTGTTTATATCGGATGGCAGATTGGTATTATTTGTATAAATTTGAAGGCTCTTTAAATTAGGTTGCATTCTCTCAAATTTGGTCGCATTCTGTTGAGTGGTACTTTAGAAAACATCCCATAAAGATTTTCCTATACTTATTGAAAAGACAGCCATATCTGATGGCATGTCAGTCATCATTTATACAAAATTTAAAGCCCTCTCTTGCCATGAAGCTTTTTGTCAAATTTTGATCAGACAAGTGGTCTTTGAGAAGTCATTTAAAGATTTTTATAGTTTTAGCAATGGCAGCTATATATGATGGTGGATCATCATCATTTGAACAGAACAGAAAGAACTTCTTGCCAGAATGCTTTTTTGAGAAGTTGATTTAAGTTATTCTATTTTTGGTAATGGTGAAATTATTTCATGATGGATCTATACTGTATCAGTCAGATAGTCATCTATGTCAGGGTGCTTTCTGTTAATCAAAGGTCAAATTCTACTGAGTCATTTTGCATTGTAATTTAAAGGTTTCTCAGTTTTTAGTGGTGTTGGTCATAACTGAAGGTGAATTGGCATCATTTTAACAAATCTGAAGCCCTTGATATCATGACTCTCTCTGCCAAATTTTAGACCAGTTAATTTTGAGAAATTGAAAAGAGCATTTGCTGATGGATGCAAAATGCACAACTGACTCAGGGCTACACTTGGTTTTAATGGCCAGGTAAGCTGAAATATTTCCTGACACAAACCTTTACATTTGGTATGAAGAAATAAACATGGAATTAATGACTTATTATTAATTAGTTGATAAATTATATTCATAACATTTACAAAAACTGCATAAATTCAGGCATATTACTATAACAATCTATTTGCAAAACTTCAATGGAATAGAATTTGCCAAAGGATTTATCTCTCTAAGATAGTCTTTGTATACAAGTCTCCATGAAGCTGTGCCAAAATATCCTGAATGCTTTCATTTACCTCCCTGTGGTACCAATTGAAATAATTAGTCCTAAATATGGATATAACACGCTAGCAGTGGCCTTAATATCCAGTATGGCCCATGCTTTTAGTAAAAAGGTGTTGTACACATCATGTAGAATCCACATACTATGCAGCATGACTCTGGCCAAATGACCAAAATAAAAAAAAAAACTTTAAGACTGAGGTAGATCTAGGGTGTTGTTGGACATATGCACAGAGGGATGTACAGACATGCACAGAGACATCAGTTACCACTATTTTCACACTTAGTTAAATCTGGGGTGTGGATGGAAATATGGACAGATGCATGTACACATGTGCACACAAACATCAGAGTTATCACTAGGTTGAGCTTGTGACCAAGGCAGGCTGGAAAAACTTACATAACCTATGTTTTAAAAAGCATTTTCTAATCATTGTACTGTTGTCATACCTCCTACAATGAAACTGCACCTTGCTTGATAAATTAGACAAATTAGTGAGTTTTACACATTAATTTTATGTGAAACTCTGAAGTTTTACATGCTGACTGCCTGCATTGATCCTTAGTTTATAAATGAAACTAGGGGATCTCAGAGAATATATTCCCTGAAACCCTTTCAAGACATAATGCAAAGCTTAATTTATGGTCAGATTATGTTAACTGCTTGCACTTATCTATCTCTAGTATAGACACCAAAATGCACGAAGCCTAAATTCTATAACCAAATTATAGTCATATATCCACTCCACACACACACACCTTGGTTAAGATTTAATGTGTATTAAAATTTCCAAAAATGTTATATTAAGTGGTAAAGTACTAGTAAAATATTTCCGTATGAGCTAATTAATTCCAAATTGCATAGTAACTACATAACTCTATTTCAAGCACCTTACACATACTAAATGAGCTCAAGTTTCACAACAAATGGTCCCAAAACTAAATGTCTGGCTATAAAGGGAACATGCTATCAATGATTTATTGTGAGTCAACAAACACACCATTCCCATTAATAATAGGCTTCTTTGCTTCAGTGGGCTGACAGCTTGACTGCAACATTTCCCCACTGCAAGTTTAGAGTGGGCTACAGATAACACCATATTTAATAGTAATCAGTTACTAAAATTAACAGTAAATAAATATGTACCCTGACTTCAACCATTCTAATAAATAATTGTATCAAAAGAGTTTAGAAAATTATATACAAATTTTTCTTTTTATCAAAGATATAGATAACATACCACATAAAATAATTTGGCACTATAATATTATTCCTCAAGGAAAACAAGAATCATGTATTATGATTCTTCTATAGATGTCACACAAACAGATGAAAATGGTAATCATTTGGGGGAGAAAAAGAACATTTTCAACAGCAATATAATAAAAATTAAAATTGTGTACAGTTCTGCTGAGTTTAAGAAGCATTACCAAATGAAAGGTAACGAAAAAATTTTAAAATTCACAAAAAAATTATAAAGCATTTCAAATAAGTCTGGAAGTGAGAAATGAAAAGTGTGAAAATTATTTAAAAGAAATCCTAATGGAAATAAATTAAGTACATCTCTTTATTTCACAAAGAAAATGCAGGCAATATTAAATTCTCAGTATTTCTGAAAACGTTTGAAAATATATTGACATGTCACCCTTGAAAGTAACAGCCAATATCTCTCTTCAACATCTGCAATTTAAAATTTTCCATAGAACTGTATACACTACCAGTAAATGGATGAAATGTAATCTAATATGGAATTATGAACTTTCTGTAATAAAACAATATAAGCTCTAATTCATCTTTCTTTCTTTCTTGATGTTTCTATGGATCCTGATTAAATCTTAACTTTCACATTCTTTTGACAATGAAACGATCTACAGGCTCAGAACACTAATTTATTTTCTTCAGATATCAATGTTTTCTACAGATATCAATGTTAACACTGAGAAAATAAAACTGTCTTGTGCACTAGATGGCCCACTACACAAATATACTTCTTGACTGAAGTTAGCACAAACTTTCTAAACAATCAAAATGAAGTTCTTTGCATTTTTTATGATGATGAGATAAATATCCCAAAAGTGGGATATCATAAATCTACCTTAATCAACATACTCACACCAGACAGGCACAGGATACTTTTGGCCTGCCTAAAAAAATATAAAATCATGTATGTGCACAGACCAAATCTATATAGGAACTGAAAGCACTGGTCTTGAATAATTATACAAGAACAAGAGTTCTATGAATGCTATATTACACGCTCACCATGTGTTCCATATTCCTCTGCATAGGAACTAGTAACAGTTCATGGATGACTCTGGAGATTATTGACCAAAATGTCTCAATGACCTTGATCTTTGAAATAAATTTACTGTGCAGAAACCATTGTTTTCTTGTAGACTTGCTATGACTTGACCTTTAGACCCCAAATCTACAGGTTTCTTTCTTATCCTAAGTACAAGCCATCAGCATGTTTGGTGAAGGATCTTGCTCCATAACAAAAGCTATTCTGCAAAACTGATATTTCTCTGTGTCACAAAGAAACTGACATGTCACATTTTAACACCGAAATCAATAGGATTCTTCCTTACCCTAAGTGTAAGTCATCCAAAAACTCTGGTCAAAGTAAAGTTATTATGCAAAAATTATTTTTCTTCAGTCAGTATGACCTTGACCTTTGACATTTCCACTTCAAAATTATAAATTATTTGCTATCCTTTTCATCCAAAAGTATAAGCCATCCACAAATTTTGTGAAGGTACATGGTTGAAAACAAGGTGGGGTGGAGGGAAGTAAAACTACCTGCTTTTCTTACTATCTCTTTCTTGGTGCTAGTCCCCAATCATGGTGAATATTCACCTCATTAGTAAATGGCAGTCTAAAACAAACAACACAGTGCCAGTCCAATGTTAATTTCCTCTGTCCTTCAGCATATCATCTTTCTTTGAGTTGGACCAAAACTAATAGGACATCTGAGTGAAGAAGTGAAATTGATAATAATAGCAGGCAAGTGCTACATATTGAAAATTACACCCTACAAAACTATTTTAACAGCAGTAATACATTACCAGCAATTATGCTTTGCTGACTTTTCCAGCTGAGAAAATCTATCTGAAAGAACACACCATCTGTTTTCAGCAAAATGATATATTGCTGATTGAAGGATGGCTTGTTGACAATTTGCTGGTGTGACACTGAATGAAGGCAGAATGGAGGTAAATTCTAGACTGCCAAATGGCAGCTTTCAAGTTATCCTCCAGTCAGAAATGATTAAGAAAGGCCCAAGTAGAGTAATAACACACCTCACTGACTGCTTCTCATGAATGTGGTGGTCTCTTTCGGTAAGATTGTTAAGCTCTTTCGATAGCTAGACTGTGACTACCAAAATATCAGAGTTACATCTGAGAGGGAGAAAAGAGTCTTTTCTGACAATTTCATTCTCTTGTGATGTAGCCAAATAGAACATATGGCACTAACTGGGCAAAGATTAGTCTATCCTGATCATTCCCAGCACACATATGACTGAGTCTAGGCATTTCAGCTGGTTCAGGATCTACTGAATGTAACCAATTCTTAGCTAGTAAGCTGGCTGGCACAGATGGGTGACTGAATTGTATTTATCATTCAAACATAGGCAAACCACTTTTCACTTATATGGCAAGGATTTCATCCCTACTCCTAGCTGATGCTAAAAAAGGAAGAAAGATCATCTTGACAGTAAGATTCTCAAAAAAAAGGTTGCACCTAAACATTAATGAGTGAGAAATTGGTCTCTGAAGCTCAAAGTACCTAATCTATTCTGAAAGATGGCGGTCTGACCCTAATGTGGAGCTCATAGCAAACTTATGGGTATTAGCAAGGGACTGAACGGAGATATATTTTTCTTCTAAAGAAAAAGAAAAAAATATGCGATTGTGGAAAACAAGGGGCAGATCAGATAAATGCATTGCCTAGCTACTGCACCAATTACAGCATAGTCTCCACTTGATGCAAACCTTGGAAGTTGACTGCCTTTTAGCATGAGTGATACAGTCTGCAACTCGGCTTGAAAAATGATCTTGGTAGATTAATCATTTGAAATGAGCCAGGTCTGAAGATAGGGCATCTGTGGACTGTTGTGCAGAGGGAACCATTTGCACTGTGACTTAGATCCTTCCTTAGTGGTACATTGTAACTCTCTGGAGGCATCCACCAACATGTCAAAATCATTCAACGATGACCTTTAGCACAACAGGAATTCTTTCAGGATGAGCAGTGGTATCAAAGGTCTGGCTCTGTGAAAAAGTTGAGGGAGTATTCTGAAAGATGGAAAGATGTAGAAATACAGTCGATCCCACTTCCACCACCATGCACTCTAGTTTGGAACTGGAGAGACAAAATGTAAAAGTCTGTTGATCAGCCTCATTGCAAACAAATCCACCACTGTCCTTCCCCCACCCCCCGTCAACATAGACTCTCTGTTAGTAAATGGTGCAGATGCTATTCTGTAAGGACTGTGTGTCATTGCCTAGATAGGCTGTCTACTATGATATTTCTCTTGCATGGAATGTGTGACAGCCTGAGAGTGTATCTCCAAAGCCGTCCATCAGACAGGAGTTTCCATATTTCCAAGCAAAGAAAAGGGGCATGAATACCTCCTTGACATCTGAGATATGCCAAAACCAACATGGTATTTGTGATGACCATAACACAGGTGATTAGTATGAGGCTGGTACACCCCTGTTGCTTTTAGAAAAATATCCCACATTTCTGGATTGTTGCTGACAACATTCTGGCTGGAACTACATGCCCTAAAGGACAATCCATCTGGCTCTAAGTAAGCACCACAGACTGAATCTAAGGTATACTAGAAAGAGCAAGGTTCTGCATGTGTATTGGAATTCTGGACAGAAATCCTGGTGTATCCACCAATAGAGGTGGTGATGATATCTGGATTCCTACAGAATCAGAACTGAAAGTGGGTCATTGTGAGGTCTCCAGTTTGCTAGAAGCAGAAACTGAAAATACTTCCTATGAAGTCATCCTAGGGGAACTAGATCCACTGCCACATTCAGGGTCCCCAGAAGAGAGATAAAAGTGAGTAATAAATTCTGGCTGTACTGTCCAGGGTATGCGAACTGTCTCTTGATTTGTGAGGAAATTCATCTTCATGTAAGTGAAATTCTGAGAAGAAATCAGATATGATTTCTCCTGGTTGGGGAATTCGTGCCAACAAGGCTCTGTCTTCCAACAGAGTGACAGTTCTTTTAGTTACATCTGTTTGAGAACACCGTGTATCAACCAGTCATTCAATTACTGGATGATGGGAACCCCAAAACAATCTAAAGTATGCCATTATTATGCCCATCATCCTGTAAAGGCTTTTGGCAAGGAAGCAAGGGAAAGGCAACAGTTGAAACTGGAATACCTCCTTGATAAGACAGAACCAAAGTAATTTCCTGTGGAATGGGACCATGGGGATGTGTAGGTATATTTGGTATATATCCTATAGATCTATGAAGAGTGTCCTGTCTTTCGCCATTATTGTGTACCTGAGTGGGATTAATGCTTCTGTTCTGAAGCACTCTTCCTGAATAAACTTGTTTAATGGGAAAAGATAAATGACAATGCAAAATTTTCCCCCTTTTTTGGAAACCAGGTGATCTGGGTATAGAATCCCAAACTTTGAGTGTTTATCACAATCTCTACTGTCCCCTTCTTTAGAGGGTGTATACATTCCCTTAAGTATTACAGATTGGTTTGGTGACACCAAATGTGTTCCTTGATTGTGGTGGAAGGTCCTAAAAGGAAAGCAAATAACTGTCTTTTATCATAGAGAAGACCCATGCATTATCCATTAAGGCCTACCAAACCTCTGAAGAAACGAGCTAATCTGGCACATATTGGGTTGTTTGAAAACAGACTTGACTGGAAAGGAATGACTCCCATAAGGCCAACTGCCTCCCTTCTAAGGCTTCCTGCCCCGACCACATATAGCCAGCCCATTAAAGATAATGAATGAAGGGTGAAAAAGAGTCTTAAAGGAGGTCTGGTGTTTTGATGTGTGTGACTCTTTTTAGAGAGTTCAGGTGGGGGACAAATAGACCTCTCCAGGTGGGGATGCTTATTAGTGGGTTTAGTTTAATTTTCTGGAGGACATAGATAAACAAAAATTATGCAAGGACTGAAGCGAAAAATAAAAAAAATAGTATATACAAATGACAGCAGAACTACCAATAGACTACTAGGATATAGAAACACATTGAGAACCCAAAGCCACATGAAAATTATAAGAAGACCAAAGAAAAAGGAAAGATCTATAACAGAAATATCTATCAAATCAGATTGGGATCATGATCTTTTTTGTTCTCAACCTCCACTAACAATTAGGAGGAGGTAATATTCACCTTGGCGTAGGGGCTTGCACCAAGAATGCAATTCAATAATAGCAGCTAATATATTATTGCTATTAAAATTCAACACTAATTCTATTGCTAATCTGGAAGTATTATGTACAGTCTCTATTGTTACCCATCTCTAAGACTGGTGCTCTGCTCAACAAAATAATTAGAATGTCAAAGTCCTTTATAACCCATTACAATGTGACCCCACTCTAACACAGTAGTTGGGAGCCATAGAACCTGACTGTGTTATAGACCGAACCATGTTATAAGCAACCAGGTCAGGTAGCAGAAGAAAATGATGCATGTACCCAAAAAAATGTGTGTGTGTGTGTGTGTGTGTGTGTGTGTGTGTGTGTGTGTGCAGGGGTAGGTAATAAATGCAGGTGCAAAAACATGTGCTTCATTGGCATAGTTATCATCTTAAATTGATGCATATTAAATAAGAAATACACCTGTAGTAAAAACAGAGAAGGCATATATAATATGTTACTTTATTCAGAGAACCACGCATTCTTACATATACGTGTATACTGTTTATATATACATGTCTAATGCATAGCAATAAATAAAGTATCAACACCATGTATTCACCCGCGAATGACGTCATATACGTTGAATCCACAATACAAGTAATTCCATCGAAAATATGCACACACAGAGATTTAAAATATTCAATAATTTTGTCACAGGTCATATAGGTCTGAATTCAGTGGTAAAAAAATAGCACAGTCACGTAACGAATGATGAAGCACATTTACTTTTCAATACGTCTGAAGTCGGTAAAAGTTTCCGTTTCAAGTGCCGTCAGTAGAGTTCGTAAGCATAAACTTTTTTCCTGTAACAAGGAAACTTTCACAGCACAGTAAAAATGTTCCAGTCATGTTGGAAAATGAAACAATTCATCAGATTGGATTGCTTTTATTTAAGTTTGGTAATGACTTCCTTTGAAGAAAGGTTCTTTGTTTTAATTGAAGATTGTAGTCGGCTTTCTTTGATGAAGGGTGCATGCATTATTGAAGTCACCGCTAAAGGACAGCTTTGGAGAACCAAACAAAATGCCCGTTTCTTATTGTGGCGGCATCATCAAAATATTGTATTGCATGATTGAGATTAAATTTTTTCCCATTTGCTTAGTACGCTTTCATAATGATCGGTGCTTCAAAGGTAATGTTTTCTTTGAAATTTCAGCTACTATTTTATCTGGGTACATTTTTAAAAAAAATAATTGGCCGTCGTATGGTCAATTGTAGTTACTGTTCCTCCCTGCCTATTGAATAGACAAGTGAGAGTATTTTTTTTTTTTTACATTTATGGTAGTGGAGTGATGCTGCCTTCCACACATGCGTCAGAAAATTTAAAGCAAGGGTCAATCAACGATAGAGATGCAGGTGTTCTGGTCTGATGTCAGGGATTACTAAAGAAAATGTGAATGTTCTGAAGAATTTAATTCTGAGTGAAAAGAAGAGGAATTTTACTTACCATCCACATACAAATGTCAATCTATGCAAATATATTAATTACTAGCGAGCGGCCGAAAATCCGACGAAAGATAGATTATGAGATAATGCCTCGTCCCGTTGATCTCTGCTACCAGATATGTAAATTTGAAAAAAAGCGGATATCTCAAAACAGACAGTACTCATGCTTGATGTCAACATAAGCGGATTATGATATAACAACGCACTATTAAGATGGTTTGTCAATATGGACAAAGAATTTGTTTATGTAACAATAGATAAATTTCAGTGCATTTTATATCAACTTTACAGCTTCCTTTCATGGGGCCTCTGAATTTCTCCACTCCAAACCAATGGTTGAATATACAAGTTTAAACAGCCAACAATGTCGCCAATAAAAAAAATCAGCAGATGGTATATTTTGCCGCCAATAAGGGAAAAAAAATCGCAATATACGACGTTGGCAAAGCCCTGCGCAATTCCTGAATAAATTTTTACACGTTATTTTTCGTACTTTTAAGAAGAAAACACTATTATTTTGTGTATGAGAAAAATGCATATAAAATTTCAGTAGCCACAAAGTGAAAATGTAAAAAAATAACTTATGGTATTGTGAATTAAATCCCAAATAATCATAGTATTTCTAACACAAATCATAATGATTAAAGTTCTGAAAAAACTTTTAGTGGTATTCCAAAATAAATCCAAGGTTGGAAGTGTTGATGTGACTGTGATGGCCTGTATCATGGCAGTGTGCCAACAGTCTTTGGTCGGATCACAATAATACAATCCAAGAATAAATCCTTTTTTGTATTTTACTATAAATCCAAGTCTCTATGTCTAAGAATATCATTTTTTAGCACTTTGTTTTTCCAGAGAAGAATAATTTGAATTAAATAATTTCACCCCAAGCAAAATACTGCACAACAATAATAAAGCTTGATTATGCTCAGATGTTATTGCAGAAATGACTCATTTTCCAGAAAACAAGATTTAAATAAAAAAAACTGACACATAAAAAAATGAGGGTCAAAAGTTCATTGTTCTACAACAATTAGAAGGTCTGTTACACTAAAGCATGTGATAAACACCATGTACACAAGATCCAGCTATGCGAAGAAATTCAAATGTCCTGGACTGAGCTTAAGATAATAATCATAATATTTGTCCCTCAGTTAGAAAAAGGTAAATAAGTTGTTTACAACTGTCGCTAATTTTGGAGAAAGTCAGCTACTAGAATCAATTTTACTTAACCCACAGCATATCATGAAATATTTGTAACAAAAACTAACAAACAATGAAAATTAAATATATATAACAGAACAAATAAATGGAAACTGCATATAATTTCAGACATAAAAATTAACTTCTGTTGAAGAAATTTTATTCTATGTCATTCATGTCTTTATGAATGCAATTTCCCCATACTTCCATGACAATATTTTTGTTGTCACTTTGGGTTTAACAAAATTTCTCCGGCAAGACAGGCTATACAGGTTGGCAAGGATAAACTGGTGGAGGAAGAACCCTGAAAACCCCCAGTATGACCTAAGATCCACACAGGAAGCTACTGGAAAACACTGTGACATAACCATATTGGCCAAGCCTGGTATTTGAGCCCACACAGACATAGGTGAGATGGCAATTAACTGTAAAGGTGAGTGCTTTAGATCATTTGGTCACCTAAGGCCCCTCCTTTATGACAATGATAAACCCACTGTTGTGCATTGCTGAATCAGACTTGCTTTGTGGTCAAAACTGATCAAATAATGTACAAAATGTCACAAATGTAATTAACTACAACAGATTAGGTCATCCGAATCCTACCTTCTGCTCTCTTTTACGTCACTGATATTTACCTGATCAGCCCATAAAAGTGAGGTGAATTTACGAAATGGTGGGTCAGGTGTAACTGTGCTGTAGAGCAAGTTTAATCTTCTAAGCCTTGATCTGAAGCAAGTTTAGTATATAATAAAAAGAAAAAGGTTCTTTTCCTGCCTAAATAATGGATATATTTTATCTTGTTTTACTAAAAAAGATATATTCTAACTCAGGAGGATCTCACATTAGTAGTGTTTAGTACAAAAACAAAATCTGAATTTCAGTATGTAGCCTCAAAATAATAGCAAACTAAATATTATCAGTAATGAGACAGGACTTTTACAGGTCTGCTACTGAAAAGTCCCAAACAAAGACAAAACTGGGTATGTTTTGGAGTGGAAAACACATCAAAAAAAGAAAGGTAAATGAAAAAAGGACTTGTTTAGTCATGTAAAATCTTGTCTGCAAAAACAAATATATTTCTTGAAGGAAAGATGGTCTTTAGAGAAGGGTTGTCACACTATAGAACAAAATTGGTCTGAGCATCAGTAATTTGGACTCAAATGACAGGTGGTCTCCAACACCATCTCTCAGCAAGAAATATTAATATTCTTGACAAATTTCAACATTATAAACTTGTGGGTCAAGTACCTACAAGTATTCATGCTTCTCACCAAAAATAAAGTCTAACCAGTGTCTGCAAGTCCAAGTAAAAGCCAATATAACAATCTATTTAAAATTATTCTACTTTTCTCAAGTATACCCCTTTCATTTACAACATAAACTAACCTTTAACTTTGGGTCTCTGAGGAGACTCTGAAGTGCTGGCTCCTCCCATTTTGCCTGGACAAATATTTCTGCCTCGAACTGTTGTGCAATTGTGTCAATGTCACTTATTTTTAGAAATGTGCACTTCACCTCAACAGTCACCTGAAATGGAGAATGAAAAACTCCCCATATCAGCCCTTCTGTAACACAGATCCCTTAGCAGACTGGCTACTAATTTTGGATGCAGTATTAATACTCAACCAACCCAATACATAATCATCTCAGTAACATGCAGGGATATTGCTCGTAACTGTACTGATCCATGATCAAAACTATTACTCAGCGATTCCAATGCAAGATCACCTGAAGATTATTCATGGATATTGCTTGTAATAGTACTCATCCTTGACCCTGATAAGCCTATTTATCATGTTTGATCAAAATAAGGTATTGATATTAGTAAGAAAATACAAAATTCAAGATCAGCTGTTAAGATATGAAACTGTGTCATTAACGTGCATAAGTGTCACTTCAGTCATAATAAAATTAAGTCATCCAATGCATCTCAATGACATTAGCCACTTTACACAGTTTTATCAAAACTGTCCCTCAAGTGGTAAGGGGCTCAGACAATCAGATGCAAGATCACCTCATTAGCACTTACTTCCAAAAATCTCACACATAACACCTGTTGAGCATTCTGATTATTAAGTTTCATCAAAATCAAATCAGAAATAGTTTCTAGACTGGTGACAAGCTCTGCCAATCATATCAGAACAAATACAGTTTCTAGACTGGTGTCAAGCTCAGCCAATCATATCAGAACAAATACAGTTTCTAGACTGGTGACAATCTCAGCCAATCATATCAGAAAAAAGTAAGTTTCTAGACTGGTGACAAGGTCAGCCAGTCATATCAGAAATAAAGTTTTTAGACTGGTGATAAGGTCAGCCAGTCATATTAGAAATACAGTTTCTAGACTGGTGACAAGCTCAGCAAATCAAATTCATGATAACCTCATTAATGTGCATGGATCTTCCTCATTGTCCAAATCAACTGTGATGTTAATAATATAAGTTTATCAAAATCATACAGAAATATGGCCTCCATAGGTGTAACAAGTTCAATAAATTTGATGCAAGACTGTTGGATTCATATGACTGGATCTCAGTTATTATCACACTCATCAAAAACTTTGATGTTCCAAGTTATGTATGGTTACGCTCAATTGAATCTCAAGTAAATAAATAAGGGTGTGCAATGGAGATCTATTTTAGGATCATTACTATTTATCTCATTTATAAATGACTCTTTACATTAAGAATTCAATGACTGAAGCTAACAAAAATGCATACAAGGCTATAGGCAAAAATCTACACAAGACCCTAGGTAAGATTACAACATGTATCTATTGACATGCATCTGCTTGGAATAGGCTCTGTAATAGATCTAAAGTATATCTTCCATAGAGTGATTTGACAATGAATTCCAAAGCTTGACTGAAATATCTACAATAAGTACCCATACATTGTTGTTCTCACCATGGACAGTATTACCCTATCTAAACAAGAGGGTTTTTAAAATGAAAAAGGTCATGGAGATACTTTCAAAATTTTCTTATTTATAATTGTGCAGGTTTCTAACACAAAAGTCCTCACTCTCCTGAAGAGACGACAGAGTTTATTTGAGCAAGAATTCTTATGTAGATGCTAGAATAATCAACGGGCTCTCTCAAGAATTTTCTCAATTTTTTTTGTACTGACCTAGCTCAACACAAAATTGCCAAATTAATCAACATGAGTTTAAGTTGGGTATAATAAAGGAATACTGGTAGTATATACCAGCAGCAGCTGTAGTTTCCCAATCTGCTGAAGGGTTCACTTATACTTTGTAAAATGTCAAGTCACCTGGATGCATTTTTGCACTTCTCAAATATGTAAATATTGGTAATCTATTGTTACACTTACAATTTTTACCCCTGGCTCACAGCTGATCCTTTTACCATTTGAATTAAAGGAAACATCTAAATCATTTGTTTTAAATCTGTGAAAAAGAGCTTGGAATTTGTTTGGATTGGTCTTCTCAATACTGTAAACCTTTCCAGATAAAATGTCCTTTTCTAGACTTGATTGCATTATCAATATCCACATCCATGTGTGAAAGAAGTTATCAACTACACGATTATATAATTTGCTATCAGAAACAAAATAAAATATGTCATTGATAAAGACAATAAACAGAAGTAGGCCAAAGGTAGATTCTTCTGGTAGTCCTTTGCAAATATGTTGAAAGTACCAATACTAGAACCAGGCTTCACATCTTGTTTTCTATTGCTGAAGTAGTTTCCTATGAGTCTCTGAACCTCATTTGTGAGTTGCTGACTTAAATTTTAGCAGTTTCAAGCCATGGGGCAAACATTCAAAAGTCTAGGACAGATTCACGAGAAAAGCAGCAATGTATTTATTTTTCAAGAGCTTCATGCCATTTTTCAATAATTCTTGGTAACGTTGTTTGTTAGCCATAACCCGATTTAAATGTTGATAATAATGGATGTAAATGTTATTGAGTAAAGTTTATCAACTGATAGCAAATTGCTCTTTCAAAAATTTTCATTCAGATTCCTGGCCATATACAGACTGATTTATAAGTTCCTCTTATCAAGAGTACTATTTTTTTAATGTACTGATGCAACCTGTGCTAGTTCAAGATTATCTGGAAACACAGTCACTAAAGACTTATTTATGTACGGATGCAACCTGTGCTAGTTTGAGATTTTCTGGATACACAGTCACCAAAGACTTGTTTAGAAGTGAAGCAATAAGTATGACAATGGCAGGCTTCACTAGTTTGAAAAAGTTTTGGAGAAATCGTGACAATTCCTGTATTTGTTCTGACACCTAACTTATTGATCTGTTTGCTTAATAAATCATCATCTACTGGGTCATCTGAGGTTCTCTGTAGTATAAGCCTAATAACAGCAAGACCAATATTGAGTGGAACTAAAGTTTATTTTAACACGGTCAAGTAGATACATGTATATCCTACCAGTTTTCAGATCTTTTTTTTGATTACCAAATTAAAAATGATTACACACCTTGACAACACAATAGCTCAGTTATTTTGAGCAAGTAAATGAATTTCAATTTTAGTTATTAGAATGATTTATAAAAAATAAACAGAAAGAGTGGAAATTCCAGCAAAAATTGGCCATTTCTGAATTGACTGTAGGTAATTTGCTGCAAGATATTGTGGTTAACACTGATTTAATGTAATACTTTTGATAGTTCAAACACTGTTATTAATGAACATTTGCACAAACAATAACCTAATACCAGTCATGCCCATAGTACTGTGCCAAAAATCAACCACAACAACTTGTAAATATGGCAATGATCTGTACTAGAATTTCCATTGTGTAGTCCACTGCCAACTGCTAAAAAAGCGCCACATCAAGCTGAAATCAAAATTCATTTACCGGCTCAAAGAAACTATCTCCTTTGCTATGTAGGTTTGCAGTTATTATTTTTGTTTGGTGCAGTAGATTTTCAGAAAACTGTAAAGATATATTCCAAACCTTCAAGCAGATAAAAGGTGCATGTGTACCTCCTTATCTCCTGAGGTATGTCATCACTGATATGTTGTCAGAAGAGACCATCATGCAGCGAACTCTTATTTGGCAGATACACCCCTGATGCTCTAGATGAGAACCCCACCTGAACCTTACATGTCTGTTAACAGATAGGAGTTGGGTTAGGGGTGTGTGGGTGTGTGATTGCGTTATGTGTGTGTGCATGGGGACTCCAGCTAGAAACCAGTCCCAATTTTTCCACCAAATCAAATGATGGTGTATATCTCAAACCTAAAGAAACTGGAACATTCAAGGGGTCCCTATATTGTCTCCACACTGCCAAAAGGAAAAAAATGGATAAGACATAAATGCAATTTGCCAAGGGAAACAGATGCAGAATTGAAGGTCCCCAGAAGAGAGAGAAAAAGATGAGATGACAACATGGTCTCTACTCATAGCACCTCACACAGTTCATGAGGAAATTCATCCCCATGCAGACAAAATCTTGTGATGGAGAGAGCTCCAATTTCTCTGGATCTTGCAGAAGGCCCAGCCTGGTCACTTTGGATCAACAGCAAGACAGATCTTGTCTGACTGATTCTAGATGGCCATTGTGGATCAACCAAGCATAACCGGAGGTTCTTCCTGTGTGAAGGAAAGATAGGGATGTGAAGGTACACATCCTGCAGATCGATGGAGACTGCCCATTTGCCAGGTCTTCCAGCATTCCTCTCTGAGGCTGTGAATGGTTCCTCCAACAGAAGTTTATTTAGGGAGGAAAGATTGATAATTAAACAGAACCTTCCAATTTTCTTGGGAATCAGGAAAACCAGGAGTAGAAGTTCAGACTGGTCATTTAACACCCTCTCTAATATAACCTTCTGAAGAAGAGAGTGAACCTCTTCCTTTAAATGTATCTGATATAACCAGTGGAAGAATATGGGGAACCTTACCAAAGGAAAGATGTCCTGAAATCGAATCCTGTAACCATATTTTATGACAGAAAAAAACCTAGCCATCTACTGTTATTTTCGTTTGGTGCAGTAGATTTTCAGAAAACTGTAAAGATAGATTCCAAACCGCCATGCAGATGGAAGGCACAGGTGTACCTCTTTGTCTTCTGAGGTATGTCACAATCGATGTGTTGTCAGTGGAGACCATCATGCAGTGAAGTCTAATTTGGCAGACACCCCCCCTGAAGAGTGAAGAATACAGCCCTCATTTCCAAATTGTTAATGTGGAGGGTTGATTCTTCCCGAGACCAAGAATTTGAAGGATCAGTCTCTTTGGCTCTAGACGACCACCCCACCCTGAACCTTATGTGTCTGGTAATAGATAGAAGTGGGTTCAGGGAGTGTGTGTGTGTGTAATTGTGTGTGTGTGCATGGGGACACCAGATAGAAATCAGTCCAATTTTTCCACCAAATCAGATGATAATGTAAATCTCGAACCCAAAGAAACTGGAGCATTCAAGGGGTTCCTGTGTGGTCTC
>JAECUM010038623.1:0-28569 GCA_016617855.1 Megalonaias nervosa | reverse complement strand
TATATATATGTGTGTGTGTGTGTGTGTGTGTGTGTGTGTGTGTGTGTGTGTCTGTGTGTGTGTATACAACAAACTGACATTGAACAGTGCTAAACTACTATCTAGCCCAAGCGCCTTCGACAAAAAATGAGTTTTTGTCAAATGCAAATAGAGACAGAGACGAGACAAACTAATCCACAATAAAACGTTGAGGTTAAAAAGTTTTACATAATTCTTTCAACAGAATACAATTCTGAAATTTTGATGTTTCAGCTAGTTCGATCAACTTGACGCTGATGCTGAACACTAATTTCTATTGGTCTAGTAATCGATGAGCCATGTCGCCATCTGTTTGTTATGTAAATTTACGTATAAATGAATTATTCCCCGATATTTTATTGTGTTACTAGTAATAATAGGTGAATGGGTGATTAAGATGTTAATTAAAAGAATTATTTAAATGAAGATGTGCCGGGTGCAAAAAGATGATGATTTTATTTGTACACGGTTGTCTTTTTCCAATCTTCTTAATTTAAGCACTTGGTTTAAATGTTCTAAGGCGGTGTAGCCAGTAAGATTCCTTTTCTTTCCTGGTTTGTTTGTTTTGTTTGTTTAGCCCTTTATATTGCCTCCACTATCAAATCTTTGTTGTAGCCTTGCTTAATCAAATGCTCAGATAAATCTTCCTTTTAAAAAAAAAAAATTAGTCATCGTCGGAGCAGATTCTGCAAATCCTCAGTGTGTGTTTATGTGGGATGTTTCAAATGCAATGCTTTGGATGACAGCTAGTTGGTAGAAGATACAGTTGTTTATCGTTTGGTTTTAAGTAGATGTCTTTATGGAGTTTGTTATTTGTTGTATCAAGGAAAACGTAGTTTGGTTTGGAGCCTTCTGCCGTGCATTTTTTTGAAGGATAAAAATTGTTTGCTTTTAGTATGAAATCATCTAGATTTTGTCTTCCATGCTGCGTACCCGCTGGCATGATGTAAGGTCCACTGATGCTAACAGTTGACCATCCAGTCTTCCCATAAAAATATTAGCGTATGAGGGGGCAATATTTGTACAAATGTTGGCTCCTTTGCTTATGAGGTAGTTTCATTATTGAATACGAAGTTAATGAGTTTTAGAACAAACTCATGGAGTTTAACTAGGAAGTGATTGTGCTGATTGTCTACAGTTCCTTTTCCCCAAGCTTCCCTACATGCCTGTGCCTCATCGCTGTGCGGTATATTAGAATACAGATATTTGACCTGTAAGGAAACAGACTATTATTATTATTATTATTATTATTATTATTATTATTATTATTATTATTATTATTATCTATATTAATAATTTTGTTATTATTATTATTATTATTATTATTATTATTATTATTATTATTATTATTATTATTATAAAAATAGAAAAACAAAGTTAAGGCAAAGGAAACATACAACCACATATTTTAATATTCTGGGTGCACACTTGCAGACTCAAGCATCAAGGATTTGTTTGCGAAACGGAGAAGGTACCTGTCTTAGGTCAGTCGAGCCCCCAAATATTACTGACTGCTACTTCGATGTACTTTTGCCAAACCTGTCCACAAAGTCTATTACGTGTTTGGCATAGAGATGTAAATAGTTTCAAGTGACATAAGCCTTTTTATTGGCACCATTAGAAACTACAAAAGCGATGGTGTTAGAGAAGCAGCTACGACTTCACAGTGATGTGAACTCAGTTCAAGTCCAGTCCCCCATCCAGACGATGGTCATGTCGGACAATGACATGGACTGGATGTAATCACGACGCCAAATCTACACATTAACTTTTTATACAAAAGGTCGGTTATAATAGAGGTGGTGTCAACACTTTCTTGCATCATCAGCCCGGTGTGACATTTTGTAGTATGCAGCCATCGTATATCATTCTTTCTTGAGTTGGTGTCTGAGCTCGCTGATTTGATCGAGTCTATAGCTTGCACCAGCGCTCATAGTTGGACAGACCTGTAGTTTTGGACACACATAATCTTTAGAACTAGCGCACTGGCCGCAGCTGAAACGAAAATAATTTATGTCCAATCTTCCTAGTTGTGACAATCTTAAGATGAAATCTAAATCGAGGCTCGGTTAGTTAACTTTACTTTATACGTATTGGAGACATTTGATTCCTGAGGTACCAAGAACAGCTTAACATAAATCGACAATTTTCGTTTACTTTTTGGTGGGATTTTCAGGCCTTCGGATTGTAATCCCATGTGTCATCTTTAGCGAGAATATTAGGTATGCATGAAAAAAATAATTGCTATTTTCTTCACGGATACCATAAAACCAGGGTTGAATATATATTACAAGAGGAATGAGAATCTTTGATTGTGCCGAACCTCATGCAGAGTAATATCATAGAATATTTTGACATAATTATGTGGTTTTGATCCCATATGTTACTGATTGTTCAAGGCCGATATACTATGTAAGTTGCTTGTACATGTTAGGAGTGGTGATGATTGTTGCCTTTGCTAGCAAAAGGTAAGCACGGTGTTTATAGCCACTTTCTAGTCCCTTCCGGCTTACAAAGACAATTGAAAGTATGGCTGTCCATATCAAAGTTTCAAGTGTTTGCCTTAGTACCTTCATGACGAACAACAATTGTTTGGAGTATTGCGGGTTTTATTGACGCTGCAACCGGTAGACAAAGAATTGTTATCCTCAGTAAAGCCCCCAATGACCGCGTGGTGCAAGGCGGACGACTTTACAGATCACCCACATACCACCTCTGTCCACGTGGGTTCGATGCACGAGTTTGTCAGACGTGAGAATGTGAGAAAGCTTGACAGTGACTTTTGGTGTTGTCGGTGGATCTACACGTGGTTTCCTGGCTTCTCCCACCACCGTGTGTGGCCTGCCATTCGCTGACATATGGCGTTAAACCCACACTAACAACAACAACTATCTGCAACATTAGCCACTAAATGTTGTGATCTTTGCTTTTAGTGTGTCCAGGGATCAAACGCTAGGCGACCACTCACGTGTCATCATATGACTTTATTGACTTTTAGGGAATATTGTCATTGAGCATAGTAACAAATATACTCCGGTTTGAGATTTTCTCGGCATTCAGAGTTGAGGAAGGATAATAGCAAGGATGGACCTCTGAGCGATGCTTAATGTGATGATTTACATATTTGGAGCACGGTAAATCAGGGTTTTGTAGAGTCCACACCTGCTGTTGTATCCAATGATAACAAATGCCATTATAATCATGCAACAGGTACAATTCAACAATTCAGATATGTTATGCCAGCTAAAATTAAGAATCATGCTGAAAGAGAGTAAGGGTTGCTAAGGTCGGATACTGGGGGGGGGGAGGGGGAGGGCACAAAAATGTGCTTTATACTTGACCTTCCGGGCAGCATGAAACTCTAGCGGGTGCAACCTTGCACACTTGCTAACAGGATTAGAGAAAAAGATGCTTTGAATATGTGACATTAGTGTAATCAGAGCTAAAGGAAAAGAAAGATCATCGAAAATTACGAAATCGAAAACATTTTTTTTATTCATATACCTTTTGTTCAATCTTTTTACCAGACTTCTGCTCTGTTAAGTATTTGAATGATTTAAATATGTATATGTATGTTTTCATTTGCATATTGCAAACGACTAAGACGTTATCTTTATGAATTCAACTTTGTGAACTTTCTGGAGATAAATTATTGTATGTGGTGTATATGATGTATACTGCAGATTTAATGTCTTATTCATGTGGAATGCATTTAATTGGGTCATATGTATATATATCTATATATCTATATATATATATATATATATATATATATATATATATATATATATATATATATATATATATATATGTATATATATATATATATATATATACTATATATATAACTATATATATATATATATATATAAATAGTTACATAGGTATATACATATATAAACACATAATCATATATCTACCTGAAGGTTTTCTGTATTGAGATATAATGCGCTGTACCATAATAATATATGTTTTATTTTATTTTAGAGAAAGAAACATCTTGGACATACACTATTGATACTGAACCTGAGAGTAAGTACTAAGAACTCAAAAAAGCATTTTTTGCGATTGACTGAATTTAATGTGTTATGCTTACTTATCGTTGTAAATACCTTCTGTTTTCGTTTCGCATACATATGTAGCCCATCGTATTTTCAGTTGCCTTTAAGATGCTTTTCAAATGTAACAGTACAAGCGTGCTAGTATCAATGAAAAATCACAGTTCTAAATGCAAGATATTTTGGCTTCAAGGTAATAAGGTGAAAGTAGAGTATCAATAAAGTCCTTGAAAGTTTCACATAACCCTAAATAATTTAAATATTCAAATCCTAGAATAAATTCACGTAATCCAATTTTTTGATTATTAAAATTAAACTGTTTACACCCTGCTAATCCAACATAATAATTTTAAACATAAGTCACTATTTCTTCTCAACGACTCTTGTAGAACTAACATAACTTAAAAGTATAATTCGTGGTGCATCTATTCTTATTATGTAGTCTCTATATACGCAACGAATCGATAAATATAACTCAGTACAAGAGTCTATAAACTAAATCGTTTTATTTTGAAATAACTCAACAAGCGTATTATAGGTTTTCCGGCTATTGAACCAATCAACAACCGGTCAAATGCACTCCTTATATCACCTGATGTTTTCATGGACTCCATCCGAATGAATGCTTGGCTTATTTGACCTAAATAGTTGCTGGATTGACCTTAGCGATCGGCCTCGGTTTATGAATGAGATTCCTACAACGTATTATACACACATTTGATTATAATGCTAAGTTCCAGCTGAATTGTTAAACTTAAGCCATAAATGTCATACACCCAAATGACTTGAATAAAATTAAATATATACAGATATCCTTAACAATTTGTGAAAGCTGTCTGGTTTCAGTAAAGATTTCTCAACTAAATGACATTATAAACTTCACCAAGGATAGCGAAAATTCCGAAGCAAAGTAATTTTATAGTTTTAACAAGACTTTAAATATCTCTCAACTTTTAAAAGAAATTCAAATTTCGGACGGACCCCCATTATCTGCTAGGACTCTTTGTTACTAATCTAAGTAACAGAAAGAAGGAAAACCAACAATTCTAGTCAAATTGACAACAAATTTATTTCTCTAAGTTACTAGGTTAATATTTAAGAGGAATTTACAGTATTGTAAATTAAATCGCAAATCATCCTAAAAGATCTGTCACAAGTCCAAAAGTGAACAATATTCCGTATGAATTCTAGTACTAAATGTGCTGATGTACCAATAGTTTTTAATATGTTGATGAGCCAACAGTCTTGATGTATCAAAATATTATATTCCAGAATGTCTTTAAACGAAATGATAATAATTCAGAAACAGTTCCTTCGTCCAAACGGTAAATGTGCACTTTCTAATTCCATTGAATATTTTTATGCAAATGATGGCTCTCAAATTTATATCTGAACACAACTCAAAATGTGTCTAGAAACTGAAGTTAATATACTAATGAATGTATGTGTTTACCACACCAGTACATATAAACCTCATTATTTGAACTGTAATATTATTCTGGCGTTGGTATAAATTATTCGAATAAATTCTGAACATCGCCTTCATGGCAATGTCACGGTTCTTGGAGGACTAGTACATTTCCGGTATTGAAATGTATAAGTTGCTTTTCATTCATTTGGGACTTTCATAGACATTTTTAGGACTGGCTTGGGTTAACTTCATAATACTGTAAGTTCCAATCATATTTGTAATTCATAACTTTGATAACTGAATTGTTTGTTATGTTTATAAAACTTTTATGTTACTTAAGCTTGTGACCATAGATTCGTATCAAGATATACACACACACACACACACACACACACATATATATATATATATATATATATATATATATATATATATATATATATATATATATATATATATATATATATAAACATACATATAAATATGGGAGGTGTTGTGTGTGTATATTGTGTATGTGCACAGAGACAGATATAATTTCATATAAACTAGTTACGCTATTATAGAAGGAAGACAGATTGGGGGATAGATGTAGAAAATGAGGCTACTAAATTTGCAAGAAGATATAAAGATTTTAATTTCAAAAACGAATTAGATGAATACGTATGTACATGTTTGGTCTAACACCTATGATGCTCTGAGATGCAACAAAAATAAAAATCTGAATGGTACTAAAATTGTACATTTTGCAGCACCTGCTTACATAAATGATGCTCTTACAATATATAATTTAGATTTTAAAAAAGTAGAAAAATTCACAATATTAGATCACAGTCTGTTGTTATCAAAGTCGAAATAGTTGATGGCAAACATGATACTAAGTTAACAATTTGATCAACATATTATACATAAGAAGAATCTTTTTATTTATAAGTGGAGATATAATGACTAGAAATTTGATTATGAAATCAGAAAAATAGTATATAGTTATTGCCTGTTATGATAGGTCATAAGAGCACATTTACATTAAACTTAAATAATGATAATAACATTATACGTTTTTAATTTAAAAAGTTCTGTAAATAGATTAACATCTTCGAATTTGTTATTTATGGTGAAGCTAGAGTTAGATTTGGTGGGTCAGTGTGAACATTTTCTCTGTATACATGTTAAAGATACAGTTGATAATAATCATTGCGCTACAAAACTGATGTTAATTCGAGACAGATCCAAGGTCATTGACTCGGTCAAGCGATATACGTGAAAAATCGGGATTTGCCAATAGAAAATGTACATATAGTGATCACTAATTATTGCTGGGCACTGTTTAACTTGTAATTATTTTAATCTGTCATGATAATGAAAAATTATGGCAGATATGGCAAATAAAGAATACTAAAATTAACATCAACTAAATATAACATAATAAGAGATAACGAGTTTAGAAATATTATATGAGTTTGGAAATATGAGAAATTATTATTATAAAGGAACATACATGAAAACATAATATACAAATTCGTACTTAGCATTACATTAATTAAGATCAACAAAAGTAATGCAGAAGTATTTTTAAAATCATGTATTTTCGTTGCAACAATGGAAATAATGGAATAGTATATAACAAAATAAAATATATAATATTACACAGACTTAATTTTGAAACTTTTAACATAAAGTATGCTAGATGAAAAAAAATAGGTAATCACAACTATTTAGAGACAAAATTGGAACACTAAGTTACAATTTAGATAGAATACAAAGCCAAGTAATATAATCATTGCAGAAATACAAGACTGACTAATTACAGACATACAACAAATATATTATTGTTCGTCTGCAATCTATACAAGATGCACCACAATTTATGCAAGGAGCAAGAGCATTTTCTGCGCATCAATAATGGAAGTAAATAAAATGATAAAAAAAAATTGTAACACAAAACACTTGACAGAATTAACGGATTTAACATTCAAGCATTACAAATGCCCAGGATCCAAACGAAATAATATATAGATAAAAAATAAACTCTAGCCCAGGAAGAGAATAATAAAGTACACCAAGACAAGATCGTGAAATTAGAAATGTTACAAAAGTAACAAAAGAGGCTCGTGCAAAAGATATTAAATTGTAACTCAAAAACATTTTAGTAGAGCCAAAAATAAAAGATAAAGGAACAGATCAGATATAACAAAGGAATGTGATAATAAAACAAATATTATAGTGACCCAGAAATAGACCTAATTCCAAAAGTTATAAATTAACACGATAATCATACTTTGTAAATTATATATTGATCCACTCAAGTTATTACGACTCCACCTTGATTTGTTATATGATAATACAAATATTTCGTCAAGAAAAATTGATAATGATTTAATTGATTAATCAATAAAACGATTTAATACTAAAGAAAAGCAAGGTAAAAATCAATTACACTTTAAGCAAATTAATAAAGTTAGCTGAACATCAACGAAACGGAACAACACGGAATTTAACAAAGATATAGTAATGCGAAATATTATAAAAGTCTAGATTACATATAATTTCTAATGGCAAGATCAAAGGAAATAAAGCAAAAGCTAATGATTGTGAAATAGAAGAAATAATTAATGATTTTCATAATAAATCAATGTTGTTACATGCGAACGCAGAGCACAATTTAAATAATTTATAATAATCTAATATAAAGATTCTATTTGAAACAAAACTATTATTTGATAGTGTAAATGTAACTTTTGGAACATTAACGACTTCAATAGTTGTGGTTGAAGCACCAATTATTGGATATTAGCAAACAGTATCAAGTAGCATTGGTCAGCTCAGCTGTCTGGTACATATAGTTTCAATAATATCACAGAAAACAGTTTTTATAAGTATTATGTTTAATGAGGAAAGGTGTGAAATATCTATACAACCTAGAGCATATATTATCCCAGATAAAAATCACGCAATAAAAATGTCTCCAGAATTAATAATAATAATAATAACAATAATAATAATAATAATAATAATTAATCAGGCTATAACAGATAAAGATATATATCATAATAATAAAGGACAATTATAAAGCTGATTGTACAATTCCAGATAGTCTGAATAATATTTTGGGTTTTGTTTCAAACATTTGTAATAGAAGCATAATTATCGGACGCAGAGCCATAAATATAAATTCATTAATGATATGTTGTAGTTAACCTAGCGGAAGTTATAATAGTGCTACAAGCTAATATGCTCATAAAGTTGTATTCCAAATGCACCACCTGGTTCTTTCCTGAAGATAAAACCGAGTGATATAATTTAAGAACAAGTAAACAAAATGTACCGTATATCAAATTAGAGAATGTCGAGAACACAAAAAGACAAAGTAGTAGGACATTATTTTGCGTGAGCGCTTCATTTTACTAATAACCAAAGCAAGTATTATAAATGTATTAAAGAAATATATATATATATATATATATATATATATATATACAGATAGATGCAGACAAACGGAGCGAGAGAACGGATAGATCGACAGATAAATGTTTGTAAGAAGTAATCGCTATTGGAATAGAAAAAGTATCGGAGGTTCAAAATATGGAAATTTTTTACCACAATGGCAACATAAATTCTAGTGGGTAAAATAACAACAGCTATTAAGGAAATAATTAAACTAGTAGCATTCAATATAAGTTCAAATACATTAGAAGGTATACCTCGTGCCAATGAAACTCAAACAGTACAAAACTGGTACAAACGCTGCCAAAAATGAATAAAGTTGCATCAAAATCCAAAGCAGAACCAAACATAAATATAACGAGAAAAGAAATATCAGCTACATAATTAAGTGGAAGTAAACACCCTAAATTTTAGATACAAGTCCACAAGGTCAACATATTATGAAAGAAGTTGGAGGAGGTGCACCTGCAAGTGGTAAATGTAATATTTCACGCATTTGCTTATGGATGCAAGAACTTGAATTATCAAGTGCAGGCGATATCGAAGCGAACATAAGTAGAGGGTATACCACGAAGATGTATTTTCAACAGAAGCAAGCATATGGTCAAAAACATGTCGCTAAAGAAATAAATTCCACCAGGAGAATTACCACAAATATAAGTGCACAATTGCTAATTGACATGTCTTTGGAGAATTTCAAACTGTAATCAAAATCAGTAACTAATAACAACAAAACATTGGTATTTGACAATGCACATTTGAGACAGTTACATGTACAAGTGAATTCTAAAAAAATTAAAGAACATAAATTATGATATAATTTGACAGCTCTTAATAACTATTACAGAAAAACATATATAATTTGTTAAGAAAAGGTAAATTAATATTCAGACCTCGGCACACATTTAAACATAATTCATTATGTCACTTTATACCCTATATACCACTTGTCTGATATTTCCATATATATATATATATATATATATATATATATATATATATATATATATATATATATATATATATATATATTTATTTATTTATTTATTTATTTATTTATACCACATACGTTCAAAATAACATGGTTTTTAAAGTGTTGGTATAAAGCAAATTGATATACCAATACTATTGGTATATCAAATTGTGATCTGCCCATGGCGTAATAATACGAATATATAATCATTCTTTCAACTTCAGGCATATAGATCACTTATGAATTTCTACTCATTAATCATAAATGAAATATGAAAATAATGATAGCATGTATGTTTATTTTCTAAATGAAATTAAAATGGTACACAATTTCATCGGAATCCTTTCTTTTTTTGTTCCCCTCTCCCTCTCGTGCGTCAGGGAAAAAAAGATGCAAAAATCTGGAGCGAGAGAGAAAAACAAATTGCGCTGGACGAAACATTAAAATTGAACTTGCACCAAGTAACCTGCAAAAATATGGTTCGTCGTAACCGTATGTTTACACTTTCCTTGGGATCTATTTACAGTGTTCATAAAATCAATGATACATAGTTCCAATAGCCTGTCGATACTGTAAGTTAAATTTGTCGGTTACGAGGTACACATACTGTAACGTATTTAATGCGCTGATGTTGTTATTCTTAAACCTCTCTCTCTCTCTCTCTCTCTCTCTCTCTCTCTCTCTCTCTCTCTCTCTCTCTCTCTCTCTCTCTGTGGATTATCGCAGCTAGATACGGCAAGTATCCACAAAAATACGAGCGTTGGGGATTTTCGCTTGTGTCTTACGACGATGTCTCTGGATCTATGTGTAATGTTATTGAAGAATAACTGCAGAAGGCATTCTATACTATTTATTAAATACAAGACATCAGTACAGCTAGGAAGGGGAGTAAAGATTACACTGAAATTATTTTTCCCATGGAACTTAAACCCTAGTGAACATTTAACATAAACCAGCTGTTGGTGTGTATCAGTTCCAGTCCAGTGTGGAATATCTGATTACTTTTACTGTCAAGTGATATTTCAAAGCTAATTAGATTAAGGCTTACACTACATCTCCCCTCCTGAGAAAGTTAACATTAAAATGAAACGTGATCAGATGACCGCATTTCTAAACAAGTTACATCAGCTTCATTCTTACAAGTTCAGTCTCTCAGGTGGTTTTGACAGTCTACCTGAACGTGTGAAATATCCGTTTTCACTGGTTGGTACTCCTTTACTTTCATACGAGTCAGTCAAAGTATCAGGGTGTGAAACAGTCACTCGGACAGGCTCCGATACTGTAGTAGGCATGGGAATGAAATTTCTCCTATTACGCCGTATCTCTCCCTCGTCAGTTACTACCATATATGAATGAGATGTAGATGCCTCAGATTTAACAATGCCTCAAGAAAAATGATCTTTAATCCATACTTTATTCCCTACCTGAAGTGTTTTAATATTTCGGGCGCGATGTCGACGATTATAATTTCTCTTTTGAGTTTGCTTTTGATAGTTTTTCGATTTTTTCAGTTTCACTAAATCTGGCCATTTTCTGTAAGTTTTTCGGTGCCATTGGCAAAGTAGTTTGTAATTTTCTTCCCATCAATAATTCGATAGGGCTGTATCCATTCGGTAATGGTGTTGCGCGATATGTCAAAAGAGATATGTAAGGTTCGTTTGCTATTTTAAGCATTCTTTTAATTGTTTGAACAGCTCTTTCGGCGAGACCATTGCTCTGTGGATATTTTGGACTACTTATAACATGCCTGAATCCGTAATTTGTCGCAAATTATTTGAGTATTGCGGATGTGTATTGCGGACCATTATCATAAACTAATACTTCTGGTATACCGTGTCGCGCAAAGATTGATTTGAGATGATTGACAATTGCTTTTGAACCTGTGCCTTGCAATTTTGCTATTTCGATGTATCGTGAAAAATAATCAATCACCAAGAGATATGTTTGACCATTCAGTTCAAACAAGTCTGAAGCGACTCTTTGCCAAGGTCGACTTGGAAATTCATTTGGTATCATTGGTTCAGCTTGATCTCTTGAGTTTCCGATGCAGTTTTGGCAAGACTTTACCAAGTGTTCTAGCTGAGTACTTAGTCCTTTCCACCAAACTGACGTTTTGGCGCGTTCTCGGCATTTAACTATGCCTTGGTGACCATCATAAATTCTCTCTATGATTTCTTTTTAAAGTGATTCTGGTACGACCAGGCGTGTACCTTTCATTAAAAGACTTGTAAATTGTAAATTCAACTCTATCTGCCCTAAGATTGAAGTTTTCCGTCAATAGCGGATAGCCCACTCCTTTTCACAGAATAGTACAAGTTGTTTGCAGATCGAATCATCTCGATATTCAGACTTTATTTGTTCAAGTCGAGTATTTGATGCGGGCATATTACTAACTACGAAATCAACATAGGCGTTAGTTTCAGCCTGAAATTCTCTGTCACTCTCAGAGTGATAACTTAGAGGTGCCCTGGGTAGAGCATCAGCAGTTAATAGATTTTTGCCAGCAACATGAACTATACAAAAGTTGAATCTCATCAAACGCATTTTAAAGCGTTGAATTCTAGGGGGTAAATCTCCCAAGATGTTTGTGCTCATTAGTGGTACCTAATGCCTTATTGTCAGTTTATAGTTTGAATTGTGACCCAATTAAATAGCTACTGAAGCGTTCACATGCCCAAGTGATTGCAAGGGCCTCTATTTCTATTTCAGCATAGCCTTGCTCAGTTTCTGACATACCTCGCGATGCGAACGCCACCGGTCTCAGAGTACTACCGTGCTTCTACCGTAGCACAGCACCTAGTCCAAATGACGATGCATCTGCAGATACAACTATTTCTCTATTTGGATCATAATGTGCTAAAGTTGGTGAAGATATCATTTCTTGCTTGATATCTCTAAAAGCTTGTTCTTGATCTGGGCCCCAAGTCCAAAAAGTTTTACCTTTCGAAAGCTCACGTAATGGTTTTGATTTTTCTGCCAAATTTGGACTAAATTTTACAAGCTGATTTGCCATACCGAGAAATCGTCGTATGTCTGTTACCCATTTCGGTGTTTCCATTTCAGTTATAGCTTTGACTTTTTCCGGATCAGGTCGGCAACCATTTTCGTCAACAACATGCCCAAGAAACCTAATGGATGGTCTCGAAAATTCACACTTTTCAGCGTTCAAAGTGACGCCGGCCTTTTGAATTGATTTCATGACCATTTCTAGTCTTTCGTCATGCTGTTTCTGCGTTTCTCCAAAAACAAGAACATCGTCCATGTGACAGAGTGTTCCGCCATGTCGCTCCAGAGTTTCTGACAGAGTTTCTGACATCCTTTTCTGAAATAATTCAGGGGCGGAACTGATTCAGAATGGAAGGCGATTGAAATAAATCCTACCAAAAGGAGTAATAAAAGTTGTAAGGCGGCGTGACTCTTATGATAGGTTTATCTGCCAAAAGCCTGAGTTTGCATCAAGTTTGGTGAAAAACTTTGCACCTGCTAGTTTTGCAAGGGATTCGTCAACTGATGGTAGTGGGTGGTTCTCTCTTTTAACTGATTCATTCAGTTTAGTTAGATCCATGCAAATTCTTACCGTACCGTTAGGTTTCGGAACGACAACCATTGCCGAGCACCACTCAGTGGGCTCATCAACTTTTGAAATAACACCTATTTTTTTTCCATTCTATCCAACTCATCTTAAACTTTATTCAATAACGCGATAGGAACCTTTCTTGGGGTAGATAAGGCATAAGGTTTGTTATTTTTGTCCAGAGTTACTTTATAGAACCATTTTGTTTTCCCTAGACCTTTAAACAATTTGGGAATTTCTCGCGATAATCCCTATCTGAATTTATGGATTTATCGTGAATTTTGCTTGCATTTTGTGACTTTTGATCTGAGGAATTTACTGAGGATATATTTACCTGTTCAATAATCTTGAGAGCTTGAATAGCGGGCCTGCCCAAGAGTGCCTGATTCAGTCCCTTTACAACAAATATGTCTTGTACACTGAACGCATTGTTTGATTCCAGTCCACATGTAAATTTTCCCAGCACTTTAAGTTCAGAGTTTCCAGGTCCATACAGTTTTCGATCAGACTTTGAAAGTTTTTGGTCTCCGATTTTTCGTAAATCCCTCTCAGGAATTACAGTCACATCAGCTCCAGTATCAGTCTTGAATAAGAGTGAAGCGTTGTTCAATCTCACACGCATTACCCACGGCTGATCCTTCTTTGTGCTAACAGTCCCTAGAAATCCAGGTTCCGCTCTCGATTCTATTGTGCGAACTGCTGATTTTGACAGACAGCATTTTGCATAGTGTCCCCTTTTCTTACACTTGTGGCATTCTGCTTCTTTTGCTGGACATTGGTCCCGAGAATGATTAAATTTGTTTCCACATCTCATGCATCCTTTTTTGCTGACATTATTCTGTTGAACTCTTGGGATTTTATGTTTGTGCTTCTCATATTTCAGTGAAGACGATTTTACTGCATCCATTTCACTCATTCGTTCTCCAGTTGCTCGTACAGTTGATTGTTGCTTTTTCACAGCCTCATTTTATCGAGCTTGATTAACGGTAGACTCTAGAGTTAGATTTCCATCTAACTGCAATGTTTCCGACAGTTTTGAATCTCGCAGTCCAACTACAAGTCGATCTCTGATCATTTCATCATGTAGTGGCCCGAAATTACAATTATCTGCTAACACATAGATAGCTGTAACAAACCTGTCCACTGTTTCCCTCTTCCTGTTTTCTTTGATTAAATTTTGCCCTTTCAAAAATTACATTCCTCTTTGGAATGAAATATCTCACGAATCTATCTGTCACGGGCTTCCACTTCTTTTAATCCTCCTCTGTCAGGCTGTACGAAGACAAAATGTCATCAGCCTCACTTCCCATAGAATAAATCAAGGTATTTACTTGAATTTCTTCCTCTTTTTCACTAAGTCCAGACGCTTGACGAAAGCGTTCAAAGCGCTGAAACCACTTTTCCCAAGTTTCAGGTCTCGAAAAGTCAAATTTGTCTGGATTGATAAATTGAAATAAAGCCATTTTCATCTCTGATAATTTCAATCCTGTATTTTTACCGCTGCCACCATGTAATGTTATTTGTTATTGAAGAATAACTGCAGAAGGCGTTCTATACTATTTATTAAATACAAGACATCAGTACAGCTAGGAAGGGGAGTAAATACTGCCCTGAAAGTATTTTTCCCATGGAACTTAAACCCTAGTGAACATTTAACATAATCCAGCTGTTGGTGTGTATCAGTTCCAGTCCAGTGTGGAATATCTGATTACGTTTACTGTCAAGTGATATTTCAAAGCTAATTAGATAAGGTTTACACTACCTTATGAATGATGGTAAAAGTTAAGTAAAACCGTCCACAGGAACAGAGAGAGAGAGAGAGAGAGAGAGAGAGAGAGAGAGAGAGAGAGAGAGAGAATTTTATAGTCTTTAGAAATGTTCATTAGCAGAATAATGACTTAGATCAACTGTAAATATATTAAACTATTTTAATTACCTCTTGCTGGATAGTCATTTTGCTTAGGTTCTATTCCACGCTAATTTCCATACGCCAGAAAGTGACTGCCTGAGAGTTCATGTTCAGTGTACAAAAAGCTAACCGTGTTTGTAGTGCACTACTTTCTTCATAAAAACCAGCTTTCATGTTTGAATCATAAGTCTCTCTTATATTGATTTAATAAATGTAAATACAAATAGAAACTCAAAAAGAAAACAATCAACTGATCAGTTTGCATATGTGATTGCGAACAACAAGAAAATGCATATAACTACATTTTGTAGCTGACACACTCACAGGGACGTGGGGAGTTCGTTCACTCGGTCAAAACACAGTTATCTGTAGCATATTGTAACTCCATTCAAAGGGCAAATATGTGTATTTGTATGTGATATAAATAAAATACATGTATAGTATGTACGCTGTATCAATGATATGCCACTCGTTGTATAAATTTTTTATTAAAAGGAAACTCGGCAAGCCTCGTTTCCTTTAATGAAAAATTTATACATTTCGTGGTATATCGTTGATACAGAGTACACACTATACATATAATGTGTGTATATATATATATACCTTATATATATATATATATATATATATATATATATATATATATATATATATATATATATATATATATATATATATACAGAGGTAAACCACCGATTTTCCGGCACCCTTGGTTCTAAAGACTGAGCCTGGTCCATTACTATCCTGTCAGACAAGTCCACTCCGTCACTCCGACGTTGTCGAAACTATTCCATCATCACTCGGTCATGTTCAGTATTCTTTCCATCTTTCATAGTTTTTCTAATGTTCATTCGCTTCTTGGAATCACTGTCTGATTAGACTTTCAATATTTTGTCCCTCTGCTTCTTTATCTTTCAATATTTTGTCCCTCTGCTTCTTTATATCGTAAACAGTTGATGAACCAACACCATATGCGTCACACAGCTTTCTCACGGAAACACAATGGTCCAGTTTTCTCGCAGTCGTACTTTATCTTGTATCGATATTGACTGGTCTTCATGCTTGACATCACCACTGACACTTACATCTTTCTTAGAAGCCATAGCTTGGGTTAAATGTAAGTAAAATAGGCTAAGAATCGCACAAAATACAAGTGTCACCACTAACAACTGCAGCTTAAACAATCCGAGTGAGCTCCCAGTAAACTAATTTGGCTGTGCTGGTAATTTCAAGTGCCCTCTCGTAATTTTGTCTGGACTAAAACATGTGCCGTACCATCCTATGCCGGAAAATCGGTGGTTTTTCAATGCAGAAGGCACTGACCATGACGTAGACATAACATTTGCAAATGTACAGTTACAAAACTAGGATTGTTATTTTAGGAGGAAGAGATTTAACTCTCACAGACACACGAACATAGAGTGGTTGTGAAGGTCCATCATTGCCAGGACAAAGACAGTAACAACCATTCTAAGTAATATTTAAATTGAAAACACACTAAGAAAAACCTAAGACAAAACGTTTAGAACCTGTTTTGGTAAGAATATTCTACACGAATAATAATATTAATCTTGAAAATATTTTAATAGAAGTGGTGTTTAATGTTCTGTTGAATATAATCACGGGGGGGGGGGGCTTTATTTGAATTTCATTATCGCCGTTTCATCCACGAATTCCAGTAGCATTTCACGATTTACAATATGAAAAGTAAAGGAAAACTGGGTTGTATTCCAAGTAGAATTGAAAAACACATGAGCTTCAAAACTGGAATATTGAAATTTATTGATAGTATACACTTGTTAAATACAATCGCTGATAAATAATCACCCCATCTACGAAAGGCAGATTATAAAATCAAAATGAACTATATTATGATGATACCCTAGACATGGTGATCAAAACGGGATATATCCATACGACCACATGGCTAGATACGCTCAATTTGATGCATGTAAGTTGCTACCAAATAAAACCCCTTCTTCTCCGTCTTAAAAATTGTTATATATCTGATAAAGATAAACACGCTAAACAAGTATGGGGGATTTGAAACATAAACAATTTGGGATGGTATATTTGAAAACAGATGCACATTGTTTAGCAGATGTCTTAAATCATTTAGAAATATGAATGTGAAAAGTATGGATTAAATTCGGCTCATTATCTTTCAATTCTTAGGATGCACTGAACAAGAGCTATAAATGATATTGACATGCATCTGCTTTTTGGTGGAATCAATATGGCCTCATTACGATATGATAAGGCAAGCTCTCAGAAGTGATTAGGACCGCAAGAACAGATAAATAATTGACACAGATTTAGAATATCGTCCTGAATTACACTTTGTACGTAATAACTACCAGTTAGCTGTTGAATCAATGCAGGTTCTAAATGAATGGTTAAGTAGTTATCATAATGAATTGGTTGAAAGATTTCAACTGTAAATTTTAATTACCCTAATTGTGATAAACTAGTACTTAAACATAAGGATAAAGAAACAGGTACTGTACATTATCACAATTAACACGTTTTTACAGATGAACGTTAAAACTCACAAAAGTCGGTTGCGTGTTGGTCTTTAATCAGTGAGATTGGGAGGAACCGTACATTAGTCTACATTTTAAAGCAGCTATATTGATTACACTTTTTATGACAAAATTACGCTTTTTGGAACTTATAATAACAGTAATTACGAATTAAAGCTTTTTACAAGGCTACGAATAACTATGTTTCTGGACTTTGGATTGAAACAAAATGACGTAGAATTAATTAGAAAATTAGAGTCTAATGAAATAAAAAATTAAATCATATATCAAAAAGTAAATAATAAAGGCCTACTTGCATTTCATCTGACCTAGACAATATTATTTCCTAATCGGATATATATATATATATATATATATATATATATATATACTCTTATACATATATATATACATATATACATTTGCAACAAGATTGTTTGTATGTATCTAAGATCAGCTTTAATGTTTGTATCTAAATTTGTACTTTTAGGTAATATTATACATAGGGATATCTCAGCTGTGTTATTATTAATGTACCAAATGATTTTATCATATAATATTTCGATTTTAAAGATATGGCTGGGTAGTGGTCATACTAGAGTACCAAATTATCAAATTGGCCCTTCACATTAAAATTAAATTTTGTTTCATTCATTTCTAAAATGCGGTTGAAAGCTTATAACGATTTTACTGTCATTCGCCAAACTATCAAATTTAGCAGTGAGGTTTCGTTATCACCTTCGTAGGGTGAGTGTACAGTATATCATAGATTTCAGTTTTGGAAGCTATTTTCAGCTGGGACTAGATGATTTAGTGAATTAAAAGTAATGTTCGTGTATAATCGCCAGTGTTCTCTTTCCGCGTTCACCGATATTTGTACTATTTTATCTGGAGAAAGCGAGGATTAGTCGCAACCCTCTAAGCTCCTGTTGTATTTACTACTGTTGTCAGACACTTCTCTCTCAAGACATGACGTACCATTTAATAAACTAACTCTAGCAGATAAGCATGAACGGATGTACATATATTAGTAAATATATCGCAAATATCATATTTGATAATATAATGAAATATATAATACAAAAAGCTTTTACTGAGGAAGCAAATACGTGATGGTATGTCGCTTTTTATTATTACAGGATATTTTACTTGTACCTGTAGCAACGAAATTCATTTGGATGACTTGGAGCTAGAACAATTGCAGGAGGGAGACCACATTATGAGACCTTTAAAAAGTTATTTTGGATACGTGCACTTATGTTTTCACCATGCAATATTAAAGGCAAATATATCAAAAACTGATGTGTGCCCAAATGGAAATGTGAAATTTCACTTTTCGGGTTTCTCCGAGTCAAACGAAAATAAAGCGGAAATCAAAGTTTCAGAGCAAGAGACATTGAATGTTAAACAAATGGACGTTTACCGTATTTACTACAAGTACCCAAAATTCAAAGGTGATCAGGTCACCAACAACGTTAAAAATATGAAGACCAATGATATTCCGTACCATGTATTCCTAAATAATTGCGAACATTTATGCAGAGGCTGTGTTACTGGAAAGGATAAGAGTATACAGGTTGAAACCTTAGATCGATGTTGTGCCCAGTCAGTGTTTGGTTGTTTACCGAGATTATTAAGACTAGTTCTCGCTATCCTCTCAACCGTCATCGAAGAGTTTTATTCTAAGAACGATGGATGGATAATAGGAATTCAGTCTTTTGCCCTGGTTGTTTACTTCTATCTCTTAGTAAGAGAGTTAATAAACTCACAATTTCGGTACCATGCAAGGGAGATGTGCAAGAAATGCCTTCACAGATCGGGGCGAAATTTTGTTGCTGGACTTGCATTTATTGCATTAACAGTGATTGGAATAATATTTGATGAGTTGAATTGCGAGCGCATATCATTGGTTGCCACTATTTTAGCCATAGTCGTTTGGTTCTTATCTGAGTTATGTAATGTATGTTCCGAGAGGTGTCGCAGAACTGCCACGCGTTGCATTTGTTGTTGTATCATTTGCGCATGTTGCTCGTCTTACGCAAATAAATGGTATAACGCGAGTTGCGGTAAATGGTCTAAGTGCCACCCATGTTCTGAGTACTGCCAGATTATATTGGACTGTTTTGATAATTGCTGTTACTTATGTTTGAAATACTGCTGGTCAAAGTTACAATGCGGTTGCTCATTTTTTAAATGCTGCTTGGAAGTTTTGAAGTGCAGCTGTTTATATTTGAAAAGACGCTGCTTTGTACGTTGTTTACTTTCGTGTTTCTTTTTGATGCTTATTTTTTTTATTTGCTTATCATATCTCATACGCTGTACGGATTCATTCTCAATCAGGATGCCATGTTATTTCAGAAGTTAGCGTGCCAGATTCACCACAGAAAAGGAGAGGGTTCGAATCCTACGGACGAACCACATATACGCACACTGACACATACATTCACAAATACTGTACACAGATGTACACACTTACACAAATCAAAAGGTGCTAAAACAGCATTTTCTTTTTTAAAAAATTCAAATTCAGGTACGAAACGTTGACAAAACGATCCACTTTTCCGTAACTCTCAAATTCTGTTATACCCTTTACTATATATTTCTGCCACGTTTTATACGATAAAACATAATTTTTAAAATTATTCATTAACGTAACAATCATATAATAAGGGCTCAGTTTGTTCAATCTTCTTATCGGAAAAGTTGCATTTATAATTATCACATAGTTTGTGGCAATATTGCTATGAGGAAATATATAGTTAAAGATAACCAGTTTTGTCTCTATTGCACAAAGTTTAGCCAAATCAGGAAGTAGGTCCATTCACCTGCACGGAATGCTTACTCTATCTACCTGAACCAAGTTCCATGTTGACCCTTTGACTTTTGTATCTTGCTTCTTATAAGGTTTTTATCACTAAGTTCGTTCTTTTCTCTTACCTTAATGACGGAAGATGTGTCGAAAACTACATAAAAATTATATCTACTTTCGAACAAGGTTTACTTTTCTTTTTCTACCTTACTGATATATTTAAGTTTAAGAGGAAATTTCTGTACGAATTTATTAGTTTCTGATTTTCTGTTTTGTTTCAACATATTTTAAAAGATTTCGTTGGTATTTGCAAACGAGTTCGTTAGATTAACAGTAAATAAATCGGAACCAATGCTATCGTCATTTATCATATTTTTCAGTGGTAAATTGCGTTCCTCAAACGTTAACTTACCTTAACTCTAGCCTCTTTCAAAATCTGATATATTTTATTATAAATAAAAAAGGTTATGAGTTTGCATATCGCTAATGAATTTGCTTCTTTTTACTTTTTCATAAACCTTTTTGTTGAATTATCTTTCTGTCATGTTACTATTTTCAATCGTCTGTAATTAATTTACTTTGTATTTCTTTTGGTAATTTCTCATTACAAGTTTAAGCAAATACTTTTAAGTTTGTCACCAAACTCGTACCACCTTGTTTTGGATCTAAACTTTACACCTTGCAACTATTTGTAATCATTTATCAAACCGTTCCTTGTTTTTCTTAAATTCTTCCATAATCGTGTAGTCATTATTTAGATTCAATACAACATGTAAGGTATCTTCAATTTTCCTAAAATTGATTTCTCCTAATTTTCCTTAGTTCGTGAATATATAACTGATTCTGATTATAAAATCAGTTAAGGATTTCAACAAAGAATGATCATTACCAGTTAGCTTCACCTAAAGTGCATTTTCCTTATTGCATTCACAGTAGTACTAATCTACTATTTAGGCTATACATTTGCTTCCTATTGAATATGCGTGTGTTCATTTTGGTTTAATATGTTTAAATTGACTTCCCAGTACCGGGATAACTAGGTAATGCAGGTATAGAAAACTTTAGTGTTATTAATAAATTATCTATTTTAAGCTATGACTAACAGATGACTCCATACAATTTGAAAATATGTCCTCAGAGATTAAAACAAAGTCTAGTCGATTAAGTTTCACAGGACTTTTCTGCCTCCATATAAATACTCTACTTACAAGATTGACTGTTATCCATGATCAAGTAAGGCAAGTTGATTATTGATGTCCTACACATCTGAGCAGGCTATGGAGTGTTGATCATGAAAAATTTTATAAGGGTCAAGCTCCTGGTCCTGAATAACATTCCAGTCGCCACCAAAATAAAGTGTAATTGTCAAACTTAATAATATCCTTCCAAATTAAGAAATAATATTTCAGCATTATAATCATGTGACCGTATAGATTCGCCAGCGCAAAACTCTTTTCATTAACTGATAAATCTATGAGAATGTTTCGGCTCTGACAGTCACATATGGTTCTGTAAATAAAGAATTCAGAATTATTTCTAAACCAAATAGTAACACCAGCACTAGTTCTAGACTGATGGCTTAAAAAAACAATTATAATCCCATTCAGTCTCCCAGCAGTTTTCAGTTTCAGCTGTACAATATGCTTTCTGTAAACACATAATGGATGCATTATTTTCTTGGACGCAGAAGAATGCGTGTCCTCATTTGATATTGGAACCCTGGAGACCCATAACGTCCACCGACAAAACTTTAAGATGAGTCCATTTTTGTTAAACTCTACTTTGATTAAAACATTCATAGCGGTTTATATAACTATGGATTAAGCAACCGGTATCATACTGTTGCTAATGTTTAGAATGTTGTTCAGAATAATTTAATAAACGCTGTTAGCAACGTTTGAAAATGTAGTGTCCTGAAGAAAAAGACGTGACCCAAATGGATGCAGCTTTTTGTATGATCGTGGATGTCTAATTACCGCCAGTATCCCAACCATGATATTATCAAAGTTTATTAAGAACTCAATTGCGCGAGCAAAGTATTCGTGACACTTTTGTAAATATTCTCCAAGACATATGTAGTGGTATTAGTTGGGACATCGGAACGTTGGTGGAATTCACCAGTGTTCTAAACTTGGCACTAGCGGCTGCTTCGCTGGGCGCTCAGCATTAAGAGGTTAGTGTTTGGACTGGCCTGCCTGGTGACAACATAATGTGACTGGGTGAGACATGATGATACGTGTCTGCGGCATGGTACCCCAGTGATAGACATCACTATAAACATTGTAGCAAAATGACTAAAATTATTAAAGCTATGTTAAAAATATAAACCCTAACAAACACAAACACCGAATCTTAGATGGGTGGTCACTAATTATAATGTAGGCTTGATAATTTATCCTATATACCTTGATTTCTTTCATAGGAATCCGGATTTGACTGTGTAGATAGATGAGAATTAGTTACCAGGTCATCATGCGAGTGTGTCTGCTACGCACGAGTGCATATAACACCGGGTGCCGTTTACCCGCGGACCTAGGTTCGAATCTCCGTTGAGTACGAATTAAAAATTCTCTAAGCTGTATGATAGTATTATTTGTATTAAAATATTAATTCTGCCTCCTATTATCAAGCATTCTTCTATAGACTCCAGGGATAGCACTTTCCGTTCTGTCTGGTGTGTATTTATAATTCTATATAATTAATCCTATATATCTTGATTTCTTTAATAGGAATCCGGAATGACTGTGTAGATAGATGAGAATTATTTATCAGGTCGTCATGCGAGTGTGTCTGCTACGCACGAGTGCATATAACACCGATTCATTGCCATCATTTTTTGGTGATGCGTGCTTAGTCGTGAAGGAATATGGGCTGGTGCGTGCAGGCAAGGCGATGGGTGCCTTTTACCCGCGGACCTGGGTTCAAATCTCCGTAGAGTACGAATTAAAAATTCTCTAACCTGTATGATAGTATTATTTGTATATATATATATATATATATATATATATATATATATATATATATATATATATATATATATATATATATTGTATGTAATAGCGAGATGGCACAGTAATGCAAAATATCTACACAGTAGTCCGCTTAAAACGCTTTATTTTGGGGTTTTTTATATCTGGTTTCTCTTGTCAAGCTACTTATGAATAAATCGACAGTAAACGCTAAACACTTTCAGAACGTAACGCAATGCTCTTGAAAATCCTATAGATATATGGAGAGTGAAGATGCCTTCGCTTGTTGGGTTTTGAATACTGCATAATTCATTTTATTTGATATGAATTATTAACTTGTCATTGGCCTCCGGATACAAGTTGGGTCATGTATAAAATATATATTCATTTTCTTTGTCTAGTAATCACATGTAAGCAGATGTTGTACATTAGATCTTTTGGTATTCCACAGTAATAAATACATGCATATAAGCATACAAACGTGGCTGATATATGTGTTCGTCATAATGACCAAGCTGCATCACCTAGCTGTGGAAACATTACGCTTATGTAAGCATATACATTTATATGCCAAGCAGTATCCCGTACTCGTACTCTTAATCTCATTATTCATTCCAAACAAGTACAATAACTTTTATGCGGGCATTTGAAATGGTGAAATGTCTTTTTTCTACAGCAGATACTGAAACTTTAAATCATCGCGGTAAGCGAAGTCGGAAGAAGTGAACTAAAGAGCGACATAAGAGAGAAGTTATATTGAAGAAGATACTTATTGTTTTCTATACATGCTGATGTGATTGATGCAGCAAATGATGCATGCATTATTTTCACAACACAGGTTTCAGCTTGGAATATAAAAACAAAGCATCATGACTAAACATACTTCTATAAGATAAAGTTGAGAAAAAAAACTGATATAATAAACTGAAATTGTATCATTCCATTGAAGATGAAACTAAATCAAAATGATACCTCCTTCTACCAGCTGAAATTAAAATGAGACGTAATTATGGTTTAAAAAACTGTTCGTGCATATTACTTTCACAATGAAACAAATAATGACTGATATGCCTTCAATGTCAAGAGAAAAAGATGTTGATGTTATAACTGCAAAGACTGTGATGAAGACGTAATGAATGTGTACAGTAAACGATGCAATAATGCATGACTATATATATATATATATATATATATATATATATATATATATATATATATATATATATATATATATATATACTATTCTTCTCTATATATATATATGGTCCGAATGCAGTCTTTATTATATTCAAATATTCAATTGGTATTACCTATGTATTCTCTATATTTGACATACAGTTTTCAGTGACTGGCAAGTGGACGGTTACGTACACAATGAAACTATTGAATAAGTGTACATCTCAACCTAATATTGGCCAGACCACTCCTTAGGATAATATTTACAGAATGTCTTACTTTTAGTTGAATTTACAATTGTATACACATGATGACATTATTAACTTTATACATATGGATATGAATGAAAATAGAAAAAGAGTCAATATCTTAGTATAGCATTGTTAAACCATATGTCTTCTGATAAGTGGGTTTTTTTGGTTTGTTTTTTGGGGGTTGTTTTTTATTTAAGTAAGCAGCTTGCCTGTGACTAACAATGACGCCTTTGATGCTTGTTCAGATAGGATCTTTATATTTTACCAAAGACCGCGTGAAGAGAATACTGGCCCTATATATTCAATATATGAAGAAACTTTCAATTCGATTACAAACATTGCAGTTTTTGGTGCTTGCGTAAGTAACATTCTGTGCAGAAACGCAAACATTATCTTTACCCAAATTAACCTTTAATTCCCATTTTTATCGCAATTTTTATCAAATCGATGAAGTATTTGCTGCATCTCAATTGGCTTGTTAAGAAATATGCCTAAAAAACCTAAGCTATAACAAAATTGTCTTAGGGAGATTTATAGTGATGCAATAATAATGACCTGTAACTAGTTATTGATGCAAAATATGGGGTCTTTATGGTCAAATTACACAATTTAGATCGTAATAAACTACAGTTAGAAAACCTTATGATAAAACTGCGTGTAACATGTTATTACAAACACTCGCACTGGATCTACAAATTTACCAGCAATATTTGAACCAGTCCAGAACAAGAGAAATACTCCATCGATATTTCTTGTATGTTACACTCGGTACAATATTGCGCAATATAAACTTTGGGGTCAAATGTACAATGTGCAAATGTTTTATCAGCATTAATTTATATTATTTAACTTTCAGCGTATGTTTGGTAAGATGTATTTTTGTTAAGACTAAATTACTAAACGCCTTAAAAGTAATATTAGAAAGCACTAATTGCAATAAGCGAGATATAAACTAAAATTCAAGAAGATAGTGAATTATATTTATGTTGTTGCAAAGAACATGACGTTCCATTGAAAAGCATATCGCTTGATGAACGTAAAATGAAATGCTCAACGAAGGTTTAGTCAATATTGTCGCTATACCGAAGTCAATAGGTATAGATGTACCTATATATTAACATAAATAAGTTTATGTTTTAATCCTAAAGACTATTTTGGAGAAAAAAGTACAATGTTAAAGAGTTCAATATACAACAGCCTACATCTACATGTTATTGAAAAGCCGTTTGAGACGTGGAATATGATATGACCTTGTTTCAAAAAAAAAGAAAGAAAACCAACAGTAGTTTTATAGCTTTGTGTGACCTTGAGATTCCTTGATATATTATGCAAATTATTACAATCATTATGTACAATGTGAATGAAGCATTTAAATTAAGATCCAAGTTCATATTTTTGCATGATATAGTGTTCAGTTTCGAGTGAAGGGTCAATGCTTGACTCCATTACGTCTATGTACTCATCATTCCTATATATATATATATATATATATATATATATATATATATATATATATAGAGTCATTCTTTCATTTAATCGTACCATGTCTTGTATAATTTCAAGTGCCATATTCATAGTGTTTTCTGTCTCCAATATAATTAATATTTCTTTTTATAACTGAAGTTTGATACCCGTATTTACTTTCGATTTAGCACATCCGATTACAGTAATGAGTAGATGGATATTGATGTTAACATATAACTATCTGTATGAGAATTTATGTGGTGTTATACATGATTCATGTTTATGTTTGTTGATTAAACGAGAATAAAATTCTAATTATCTTTTTTGGTATTAGATGTATGTGTTTTATATTTAACAAAATGTTATGATAGACAGCTTGGCAATGGTCATGTCCGCGAAATAATCTAATAAATATTTTTGTTGAGGTTTAAAGATAATAATAATAATGACCCAGTTGTACCCCTTGAAAAGATATGACTCAGAATATCACTTGGCCTTTTCCGTCACGTTGTAGAAAAATGCACAACAATGACCGAATGAATACCTGCGTGCATATTTGCGTGACTATAATTTATTCCTGGATGTGTATCTCTTTGTGACTCGCAAGCAAATTAGCAAAGGACACAAAAACATACCCGCAAATGATTCTTTAATATTATGGTGCAATGTGAATTCTATTACGACTTTATTGTCTTAAAATAAGTACTAGAAAGGAGTGAGAAGCAACATGCTTTGCAAACTTCAGCAAAGAATTTAGTTCCCTCGAATACAAAGTGAAAATATAAAAGAAGGAGCTTGCGGTATTGCGAATTAAATCCGAAATAATTCTGGAATTACAGACACAAGTCTTGATAATTAAAGCTCTGAATAAACCTTAGTGGAAATCCAAACTAAATCCAACGCTGAAGGTTATGATGTGCCTGTGGTGGCCCATATAACAATGATGAGTCAAATGTCTTATGTTGGATGACAATAATACAATCCAAGAATTAAATACTTATTTGAAATTTCAATATAAAGTGAAGTCAGTATTTCCAATAATGTTATTTTTGAAGAGCACTTTCTATTTCAAGAGACTAATCACTTTAATTAAATAATATTAATAAATAAATTCCAGTCCATTATGGACACAACAATAATGCAATTGCTTATGCTAAGATCTTGAAAATAAACCCAACAAAACCCCCCAATAAACAATTTGTCTAATAACATAATTATACAGTCCTTTACCTGACCTTAGGTCAAAATTAGCATAACTTTAATAAACATACCTAAAGCAAATTACCTTCTGGAAGGTTCATAATGTTTACAAAATACAATCTGAGTTATAATTAGAAGTCTATTACTAAAATTAAAGTATAAAATGTGTAGGTAACAACAGGTAGACCAGGCAATTTGAGGGGAATTTCCAAAGTTCAAGACTCAGATTGAGATAAACATACGCACTCAAAAGCCAAAATGAATGATCCAGGTCAGATAGAAAATTATCTTTTAGGACAGGATCAAGTCCAAAATACAATGTCACATTATCAATAGCATATAATTAAATAAAAACTTAAAAGCTAACTAACAACCCTGCAAATTGAGTATACATAACGATTCCAAAGATATAGTAACTATTAATATCTATATATCCCATAAAATTTGTTCTAGATAAATTGTCCTGCAGTCTGGTCAAAACAGCACCATTTTTGTAAATTAGTCCACAATTTGCCAGGCCTAATACGAATAGAAAAAGTCACAAACAGTAGCTTCCGAGGCAAAGAAAAATTATTAAAACATGTGTTTTCAAATTCACGCTGGAAGAAAGGAACACACAACGATGGAACTATGTCAAGCGCATTTGCCGATACACTGCTTGCAAGTCTACCAAGTAGAGGAACTTCTAGCTCAACTATATCATCTGGATCAAATCATAAAGAACGTATTAATTCAATGCCCAATGTGTTATTATTAACATTTGGGTGAAATTATCCCATTATTGATTTAGC
>JAECUM010038622.1:0-46942 GCA_016617855.1 Megalonaias nervosa | reverse complement strand
ATTTATAATACCAAATTTAAATAACGCTGAAATGAAGAAAACACTCAACGATGTCATTGATGATTATTTCCCTAAAATACATGCAGCGTGGATAAAAATAGCCCCACCACCGGTTATTCTTAAACATAACAACGATCCATACGGTGGAGGCCGTCATATCTCGCCTCAAATTGTTAATATAACATCAACGATCGCGGTCAATCTAGTATGTGATGTAATTGATGGCAGCTATCAAGTAGACCTTGAGAAATCTAGCCAGGCCCAGCAAGGTTATATATTATATTCATTCAGTGCTCAAGCTCGGCCTGGGTGGTTAATTGTATCTGAACCAATTAACCCCGTTTATCTACGTGTACATAATCCATTATTGTCGAGAATAAATTTCAAACTTACTGACCAGACAGGATACATTTTGAATCTACGAGGAGAATCTCTTAATATTAATTTGTATATACGCTCGTAGAGTAAATATTACAGTTGTCGTACTTATACTAATGGAACCCAACAGTACATGTGATAGCGCACCAACATTGTTTTTGATAATAATAAGTATTTTTACATATTGTTCGTTTAGCGAATAAATTCTTTTGCAATCGGCGCATTATTCAGAAAATATTATAGATCTGAGAAAATTTACTTGTTTTATGTTATTTTTGCTTATTTTATGTTATTTTAGTTGGTTTTTTAGTCATTTTTGCTTGTTTTTTTAGTCAAATTTCTAACCTCGTACGGGTCAAACCCCCAGCGTTTCTCTAAATGATTTTCGTGTTTTTTGACATTTTTACGAAAAAATAACAAATTTCGAGCAAAAAACAACAAATAATCATCAAAAAACGAACACAAAATAATCAAAATTATGCATGTTTGGGAAGAAAATATCAAAAAACACGAAAATCATTTAGAGAAACCCTGGGGTTATTACCCTCAAAATGCTTCAAAATCTAGTAGATTTTCATTGATTTTCAGGTACTTTTCATACAAAAAACGAGATTTTCGAGCAAAAACGAGGTTTTTGAACAAAATCAGCGAATAAAAAAAAACACTAAATATTTTAATCAGCACAACATGTTCTGATTTGTAACGTCATTGCTTGTAGAATCCTTGGCAGGTCTCTATCTACACATTTATTATACATTTTCTCTCAAAACGCAGATAAAAAAATTTTTTCACTGATTTTCTCATGGTAATTGATTATATAATGAAGCGCGATAACTCTGCTCTGTCTCTGTAGAGCAAATTAAACGATTATCTCCCTACTACGTGCTATTTATAATCGAGTTATTTCAGTCTCTATACAGACAAGATATATATCGTTTATCGTTAATTATTTAGTGATCTATCTGTTCTCTGTAAGCAATTAGCTGTTAGTGAATCAGTAATTTGTAACAGAGAGGGATATTGATGCATATTTTGACTCTGATAACCTTAAATTTACGTCAGTTTTATATACCAAGTACGTAGAGTTATTTTTAGCTCTAACACATGTATTTTGACCTTAACGAACGATAACTCATACAGAAAATGTAATGTGCGATTATTTTATTAATTTTGAAAAATTGAAGTAAATTCACGCTACAGTTTTACATTCTATTAGTAATACAAGTCCTGTGAGACAGCGCAAATATTTTATATACTTAAATTTAACTGTATTATTGATAAGAGAGCGGTGGCCGAAGTGGTAAGGTGATTGGACGTAGATCGAAGTTCTGCAGACTCTCGCGTGTTCGAGTCTCCAAAAATGCTAAAGATATATTATCTTGCATTTGGCGACTGATGCTATTTAATTGCGGGAACCCGGAGAATTTCCTCGAAATCCACAACAGACAAAATACACTCTCCTACCATACACCCTTGTGGTGGGTGTACCTTTTACACTCCCCGGGGTTTTGTATGGGGGGAGAGTGTACAAAATCTGTTGGACGTAGACAAGATTCCCCCGTCATCACCATTTGTATATATTTCATTACCATACAATATATAAAGGATTCTAACATAAGGTCCATAATCAAATCAAAATCATAAACCATTTGTATATATTTCATAACCATACAATATATGTTTGTACCGTCCACAAAAACAGTCCCCCATGGGGGACTACTACTTTTGTAAATATTTTTTATTTTAAAGAAATAAATATATATATAATGAACTATGAAAACATTAATGATATCATTTCTGCTATTGAAAAATTAAAACATGACGGAATAAAGATATCTGATAATCTTGATCCTCAGAAAATTATGTGTGATTTTGAATCATTACAGCAACGAAAATTTGAAAATAAATACACATTACCTTCCAATTACAGATTCGTGAAATCGATTTATCAGTCTATGTTAGAATCCTTGGCAATGGTAAACGACACACAGGTAAAGCTATTTGCTATTTGATCTTGACAGGCTACCAGAATATAAATTTAGTGTTTCGATGCAAGATCTAGCTTTAACGAATGCGGATATAACTAAACGTATCCGTAAAGCCAAAAAGGAATTTCGTGACGATGGTGCTGCTCATGTGTGGTCAACATTCAGGATCGGAAATACCGTTAATATGATGAATGACAAACGAGGAAAAGTAATTATTAACCACCTTGATAATCAAAAATATTTTATTTTAATAAAATTTATTGTAAATACAGATGACGATATTTGGATTATTCGTGATAAGCGTGATCCAATCCATGTACAGTCGGGAAATAATATTGTTCTCTTAAATAATAAATCCAAACCTGGAATACTGACTGGTATTGATAAGCCGTATAATGAACGAGTTTATCCTGTGACTGCTGTTGTCTATGCAATATAGCCGCTGAATGATAAACCTGACGTTAAGGATCTCAAACCGATGAGAGTGTCGAGAATAAACTGTGTAGCTGAACGAGTTACAGAACATTTCACAAATGCGATACGTGGTAATGGCTTAACAGATTTGCGACGTAAAAAAATAAGGCAGAAACAGTTAAAGATACTGGAGCATCTATTAATGATGTTGCTGAGCTGGGAAAGCTATTGAAATTTCCAATAACAGTAATAACATTAACAGGAGAGATTTTGTATAAATCAAAATATGAATCAAGAGGAGCTTCGATAGATATCGTTGATCATAACGCACATGCATGGACTAATGCTGTAACAATATTTCCACGAGACAGAACGGTTAAATTTTATGGTGGTCATATATTTGATTTTATCAGAAATATCAGTAAAAGTGACCCTGTGTCTGTTTGGTTATTTCAAAGTTCAGAACATGATTACGATCAATTTGGACGGCCTAATGGTGATATTTATCGTACAGAATCTCTTCATGAAGAAATGAGAAATCTTGCGCTGAAATATACTTTTGACGATATCAAGGTTGGAGAATTATTAAATAATTGTTTTACCGTACCATCGGTTGCTGCCCATTTCGCTCAGGAGAACAATTCATGGAAACCGACACGATCGGAATTTCTTGAAGATGTCCAGAAAAGTTGTATAGAATATGGACACGGTGGATTATGGAATACCAAATACGACTATAGTGACGTTATCTCAGTTGATAAGGTAGCATGTTATCCTGGGAGTTTTCTTGGATATGGAGAATGTTCTAAATACTTTAAGAGATTTGGACATCCATCACATGAGATGACCAGAGTAGCGATAAATGGACCCTTACCATATTTTGACTTAACCGGATTTGCCTATATAGTATCATTCGAGTTCGCAGAAGATCTCCATGTTATTACTTATGTTTGGTTTGGAAGACATTTTTCAGAAAAATGTTGGGATTCCAATAGTACTATTGCGATATATGCTTGATGCTGGAATTTTAATATCGTTGAGAGTAAATGAAGCAATTATATCGTATAGTCCACAGAAGCAAGTTTGGTTACCAGAGCCTGTCGATGATGCCAGGAAAGAATTTCCTGATCTTGACGAAGATGACCGTAAATGCAGGGACGAACATGATGAAAAACTTGCAAAAGATCTTGGTAGAAAGATAATCGGTAAGTTTACTCAAGGTAGTTCATACGATTATAAACGACACTGTACAAGATTGATTATGGACGATGCTGAACTAGATTTTATAATAGCTGATACAACGGAAAAAACACATTTATAAGTCGATGTAATGCTTATTTATCAGATGGAACCAAACTAGGTACAATTGTGAGCTATATTGATGGCGACTCACCGCAATTTACTCATTCAAGATCCTCGATGCTAGCCTATGTTTCGATAAATCTATTATCGATGATAAATAGATTTCCTCGTTACGCTGTCAGGGTTGCTACGGATTCATTTTATATACATAAAAAATATAAGGATTTATTAAAACCGCTACTCGGTAATGGTGAATGTGGAACATGGAGGATAAAGCAAGAAAATATACTTAGTTATTCTGAATCTGCCGACGTCGAAATTAAGGAAATATATTACAAAAATAATAATCAAGTATCAAAGTCATCTGCACAATCTGTATACGATCCTGTGGCTAGACATAAGACTGTTTATCTTAACGGATGCGGTGGTTCAGGCAAAACAACGCGTGTGATTAAATTATTCATGAATAATAATTCAGATATAATTGTTTTGACACCTACACATAAATTACCCAGGGAAATAAAAGAACGAGGAGTAAAATCATGTACATATCATAGTTTCTTTAGATGGTGCGGAGACACATGGACTCCTGAACGAATGGGTGAGAAATATATACCTAAGTATATTATATGGGACGAGGTAGACACGGTGTCGTTAGAAATACTAAAAATATTCCTTGAATGGTTATTGACAAAGAATACTGCTGTGATAATGTGTGGCGATCATGGTCAACCACCACCCTCTGTTGGACAGTCTCCACATGAATGGCTGAAGAATAACGTAGATTATTATGAAGAAATAAATGATGACTATAGAGCTATTGATGAACCGCTGAAAGAACTTAAAAGATTAATCAGACTACAACCAGATAAAATACAATGTGAGATAATGCGTAAAGTAATTCCAGAGACTAATATGAACGCTTTTCTGAGTTTATGGAGACCTGCTCATTTGATAGTTGCAAGTAGAAAGATAGTTCGTGATGAACTACAGGAGAAATTATTTCCGTTACATAAAGAAAAGTTTTCAGATCTACCTGTACCTTTGTGTTATCGCCCAGCAGATACTCGACGACAGAATATTGAAGTTGAAATTCCTGGTGCCTTGGTTCCACCAAGGATACAAAATCTTGTACTGAATGATATTGTTTTGGTTGCTGTTGATGTTGTTGAGAGTGCATTGAGCATGGATAAATCTCCATGGACGTTAGGATACGCTATAACGATCCATTCTTCACAGGGATTAACTATTTCTGATACAAATATCTGGATTGTCGATGATCGGATCGAATGGTCAAATTTAGTCTATCTCGCAGTATCTCGTGTCAGAAGAATATATCAACTACATAGGGTTATTATGAATTTTACAGAAAATAATGATCAAACTGTTAGTAATGACGTAATAAGAAAAACTATCTGGTTATAAGCAATGTGACAAAAATAAATAAGCGTGACTTTGATATTGATACTGAATTTGTTATAACACTAAAACAACGACAGAATAATCATTGTGCAAGCTGTAACGCAGTAATGTTATGGCAGTATTCGAATAATAATCCAAGATAATTTACCGTAGACAGAATTAATAGTGATCTTGGTCATATACGTGATAATGTGATGCTAACCTGTCTTGAATGCAATCGACGTAGAGGTTCTGGTTATGTAATTGTATGTAGTGGTAATTGTGTGTCTTTAGGAATTACTTGTAATTGTTCACGCACAAATCCATGTTGAGGGGCTGTCGAATCTAGTCTGTAGATTGGAGGTCTACCAGTGGATCTAACCACGCTAGAAATTGTATGTGTAGTCACGCTCCAGATAGGATCAGTTGCTCTTTTTTTACCACCTTCAAGTTCACCAGGTTCATATAAATATCTTACAGTTACATTACCTAATACTGGTTGTTCACGGCGTTGTCCGTTATCGCTACGGGGTATATATTTTTTTGTAATTGCATTAGAAGGTTTCATGGAAGTTGCACGAGTAATTTCATTATTTAATGCAGCTATCACACTTGGTTACCTTGCAACCCATTCACGAGATCGCTCACCGGACTTAAAGTTAGTAGATATTTCCTTTGCGTATTGATATCCAAATAACCGCTCAGCAAGTGTTCGATTAAATCGTTCAAAGATTGCCTGATGACGATGAATTTCAGTATGTCCTCGTCTGATTTTAACGTTATGTCGCTTCATCAATGATGAAACTGCACCAAGAAATTCTTTGCCAGGATCAACCTGTAATAGCTGTGGCCATCGGAGACCACCACGTTGATAAATTCGCTCAAACGCAGATGCAACTTCAGATGCTTTGTTGATAATGGTTCAGCTTCTTTATATCTACTTGCAACGTCAACAACAGTTAATGCGTATTTGTACGTGCGTGATTTTCGTCCACGTGTTTTAATAGTATCGTGTGGTAAAAATAAAATATCTGCTTGATGAACTTCATTAGGGGTGCTGACATCAAAATGTGCTTACTGAATTTTTTTTAGGTGGACGTAGATAGATTTGCCATATTGCCTGTCGTGCTAACCACGCTGCAGCAACAACGCGTGAGACTTTTGCTGCTTCAGCAAGTTTAGTAATCGCTGCTTTCCCTCTCCAATATCCTCTCGCGGAATAATAAATGGATTCCATTATAATAGTTATATAATTAATTACCAGCCCCTAGCATTATTTTACCTTTCATGGCAGTTTTTATTAGAAAGCTAGCGAGTTTTTCTCTGAGAGATTTATTAGGTATAGAATTTAACGCATGAATCAATTTCACATCTGCGAGATGCCGTTGCTGCAAATCTTTACTTTTATAAGCAACATCATGAACATGACATGCTTGATCAATCTTATTTCCTGGATACTCTCCTGGTCTTGGTTGATCTTGATCATCAAGTCGGATATCAAGTCGAGTTCCAGGACCACAATAATTATATCCAGGAAGTTGTTTCTCACCGGGGTATTTAGCCCATGGAACTCCTGGCAATTTCCCTAATGAAGCGGCTATATCACCACCTGACACGTTGTGTCCGGAGATAAATTTATATTTTTGTGTGCCACATTTTACACATTTACCTGTAATTGCACGTCTTTTATTTTTGTTGTTATTGTTGTTAATTCAGCAGTGGGTGTAGATGCTCTACATCGAACACAATATAAACTCATATTATTTATTATATGGATATAATTGATTTCTCAGCGACACGAAAACAAGAACCAGTAAAGCACCATCCAGCGCTTCCGAATTCTATCAGAATGATTATAGTAGGTCCATCTGGATCAGGTAAAACGCAATTATTACTTAATCTGATAATGAGGTGGATGAAGTGGGACAAATTATATTTAGTGGCACCATCTGTAGACGATCAAAGATGTTATGAAGTAGTTAAAGATTTTAATCAAAATGCAAAATTATTGAATGAAGATGGCAACGATATTGTTGATTTTATCACCGATATTGATGAAGCCCCATCCGTAGATGACTTAGATGGATTCATTAATAATCTCGTAGTATATGATGATGTGATGCTGGACAATCAAATCCAGCTAGAATATTTTTTCGAGGTAGGCATAAAAATACTGATGTGATTTATGTTACACAACGATATACACAAATACCTAAGGTAATCAGAGATAACTGTAATATTTTGGTTGTGTTTAATGGAGTAGATAATTATACTTTACAGAATATTTATTATACTTGGTGTTCAGGAGACATGGATATGATTAAATTTAAAAACTTCTTTTCAAAAGCACAAGCTGTTCCGTTCGGATTTATAACGATAAATTTACATGACCCAAGATCTAGATATCGTATAGGTCTGGATAAAATCTTTGGTTAATTTATAGCAGCAGAGAGGGTGAATGACCAATACTGAGTGACCAACGCGTAAACGAAATCGCATAAAAATTTGAAAAAAATACGTCAGCGATGGATAAAAAAACTGAGCTAACCCAAACGATTTATCATCCGTTCTCAAACGTATGGAAATAGTCTCGGTTAGAGGCTTTGGTTTAGCGTCACTGACCTTGTTTTTTAGCCTTCGTAGGAAGGTTTATCAAAATATGTGCGAAACCCAAATGGTCTGTTCACTCTCTCTGCTGCTACTTTGTACCCATATTCCTGATACTAATTTTGAAGACCGGTGTTACTTTGTAACCATATTCCACATAATGGTTTTGAAGACCCGTATTACTTTGTAGCCATATTCCTGATACTAATTTTGAAGACCTGTATTACTTTGTAGCCATATTCCTGATATCAGTTTTCAAGATCCGTATTAGTCTGTAACTGTATTCCACATAATGGTTTTGAAGACCCGTATTACTTTGTAGCCATATTCCTGATACTAATTTTGAAGACCCGTGTTACTTTGTAACCATATTCCACATAATGGTTTTGAAGACCCGTATTACTTTGTAACCATATTCCTGATACTAATTTTGAAGACCCGTATTACTTTGTAGCCATATTCCTGATACTAATTTTGAAGACCCGTATTACTTTGTAGCCATGCTCCTGATACTAATTTTGAAGACCCGTATTACTTTGTAGCCATGTTCCTGATACTAATTTTGAGATCCGTATTAGATTGTAACCATCTTGCCCATACCGATTCTGAATACCAGTGTTAGTTTCCACCCACATTATTGATACCGATTTTGAAGTGCCCTATTAGTCTTATAAAATGCTAAAAGATAAATGCGCACAAAGCCTTCCCGATATAAATATTCACATCATGTGGGAATTAGTTTTTTTTATATATTTGTTTGCTTCATTACACACAGAACCTCGTCATTTAATATTTTTTTTTTTTTATTTCATTCTGGACAAACGACAGTATTTCTATCCAATAACTAGATTTGTCTTAATGACAAACTTCATGTTATAGCGAAAAATTGGACAAAGGTAAAACAAATTAGGAATAGTTATAGAGATCACAAATACAAATAATTATTAACCGAATAGTTGACTTTTGTGCAAATGTCAGGCTGCTAGATAGGACGAGTATTATTACAAGGATTATACATACATTCCATTCAAATTATTTATGGATTACATCTTTCTAAACTTAATTTCCTAAAGTCCAACAAATTTCCACATCAAGATTATAAACACTTACCAAAAGACAATGTCAAGAGAATCATATGGAAAAATATGGCATACAAACTTCGGATCCTGGCCGAATATGTATTCAGCATTGCAAAGCTGTCGGAATCAGAAAGTTCATGTTCAATCACAACAAATTAAATTGTATTTATCCAGTCAATAAATCTCAATTACAGTTAGTTTAGGATTCGAGGGTATACAAGGGCAAGATATATACCACGTGACCCTTTCCTAGTAGTTACGCCATCACTCACAATTCACATCCACTGTATTGTTGCGTGATAGGCCTGTATAAGAGTAAAAAAGAAAAGGGTGAAGCCAACAAGCTTTGTAAAATTTAACAAATTATTTATTTCCCTAGAAAAACAAGGTAAAAATAAGACAAAAGACTTACGGTTTTTTAATCTAATCCTAGAATTAATGAGTATAAGTCCTCACAATAAAACTTCCTAAGTGTATCACAGTTTGAATCCCGATGAAGTTCCAAGATGGTAGGCGATGACGTCCTCTATAACCTCTTTTGTGTTGATGTGCCAACAGTTCTTCGTTGAATCACCAAGAATAATAATCCGGCTTTAGAATTCCGAATAATTTCCAATAAATGTCTTTGTCCAAGAATTCAAAAGAGCGCAAGTGGATTCCAGGAGAATAAACTATTAATTCCGAAAAATAAAAAAAATTTAAATCAAACTGGCAACAATACAAAAATACCTTTCAGTTCCGAAGGTATTAATTACGACTGACTAAAACTATAATAACATGTTTCAATAAGTCCAACTCATACGCAAAACAAAGTATCTGATGCGGGTCAATCCTCTGGGAAACCTTAATTGACACATGTTATTTCACACGTAGGCCAGATATGACCTTGACTGAAAATCAGTGATTTCTTCACTGAGAATGAATTTTAAAAATTTTTAAAAAGTTGTTTACATTACAGGTGTTACTGGTACGAGATCTAGGTCACCGATTGATATAATGTGAACAAGCTACTGGCTGTTTACAGTCAAACAGAACTGAACTGAATTTTCTGGAATAATGTAAAATCCACAGAATAAAGTTATCGTTACAATAACATGTAACGGAATAACATAAAAATAAAAAATTTTAAAACTAACAAACAAATAATTTAATTACATATACGTAACACTTTCCCCATAAAGAAAAAGAAATATTTCTGTCATAAATCTTTCTTTTTACCATATGTTAATTATACATGAGGTAAAAAAGAATTGCATAAGAAGAACTCTTATGAATTATACAAAGTGTTCATGAAATAATATTTCTATACACGGTAAATTGCATTTGCTATTAAATTGTCTTTTCCTTTGATGTGCATGATTTAAATATTATATTCCTGCAACAACAGACTCCACCTTAAGAATCTTTGATTTTTGTTTTTTATCTTGTCGATGAAAGTAAGGGGGTTGTGTTCACTAAACACAACAATCGGAGAAGGAGCTGAACTAATGTAAACTTCTAAATCCTGTAATGCCAGTAACAGGGCCAAACATTCCTTCTCGATTGTTGAGTAATTCCTTTGGTGCTTATTTTATTTCTTTAAAACAATAGCACACTGGATGAGCAACACCATTTCTATCTTCTTGAATCAATACTGGTTTAACCCCGAACATCACTTGCATCAACATATAATTTAAAAGATTGACTGAAATTTTGGAGCTGTAAGAACTGGTGCACCTTCAAGTATGGCCTTTAACTTGTCAAAAGCCTCCTGACATTTTTCAGCCCAAAGAAACTTGGTTTTCCTACTAAATAAATTTGTCAGGGGTTCAGCTATATTAGACAATTTGGAACAAAATTTCCGACAGTATCCAGCCATACCTAAAACTCGCATCAGTTGCTTTTTACTGAGAGGCACAGGCAATTCAGAGATAGCCTTGACTTTAGCATCTATAGGTTTAACTTGTCCATGTCCTACAATATGTCCTAGAAATGTTACACAAGCACGGCAGAACTCACTTTTGGATAAACTGATTGTCAAACTTGCATCAATGAGTCTGTCAAAGAATTTCCGAATTGTTGCTAGATGTTCTTTCCAGGTGTCGTTGTAGATGATGACATCATCGATGTAAGCATCACAATTATCTAGACCAGAGGTAATCATATTCATCAAATGTTGAAAGGTACTTGGCAAACCCTTCATCCCGAATGGCATCACTTTATACTGATAAAGTCCATCTGGAGTCACAAATGCCGAAATTTCCTTTCCTCTTTCCATCAGTGGAATTTGCCAAAATCCTGTCAGAAGGTCAAATGTGGTGAAATACTTGGTATTTCCAATTTTATCAATGCAGTCATCGATTCTTGGTAATGGAAAGGAATCTGTCTTTGTCACACTGTTCACCTTCCTATAAACAGTGCACATACGGAAAGTTTTATCTGGTTTTGGAACAAATATACATGGTGAACTCCAGTCCCTTTTGTTGGGCTCTATGAAATCATTGCAAGCAAATACTGAATTTCTTTTCAAGTATTCCTGTTTCAGAGGGTATATACTGTATGGGTACTGCTTCACAGGTTTTTCATTTAAAATTTCAACGTCATGAAAACTTTTGTTTGTCCTCGTAGGAACATCTGGAAACAAGTGCTCATATTCAAATAATAGCTGTTTAAATTTATTCCTTTCTGGTTGTTGCAAATGTAAACGTTTCTCGTCCAGATCATTCATAATTTCCAAATTCAGAAGATTTGTTGCTCCAAAATCAATAGAGTCCAATTGAATTCCTTCATTTAAATCCTCAGTGGGTGGGCCGGTACAATTAAATTAATTGCATGATTTACCTGGCCATCTCTCTCACCATACTATTTTAACATATTAATGTGGCAAAGTTGTTTTTGTTTTCGCCTCGCATGAGCATTTATGATGTAATTTAAATCATTTACATTCTTTTCAACCGTGTAGTGACCATAATACTTGGTCTGAAGAGGATTTTGTGGAATGGGTAAGAGAGCCAAAACTCTATCATCAGGCCGAAAACTCCTTTTCCTTGACTTTGTACCATATCTCAATTTCATTTTTGACTGAGCAGAGTGCAGATTAAACCTCACAAGCCCTTGATAACTTATTCTTAAAAATGGAAACATAATCAAGAAGATTGAGTTCAGTATCTACATTGCAATGAGGTTTCTCTTTCAATAACTTCAATGGTCCACGCACAGTATGTCCGAAAACTAGTTCAAAGGGACTGAATCCTAAAGATTCTTTAACTGGCTCCCTAATAGCAAAGAAAAGTAAATGAATACCTTCATCCCAATCTTAATCGTATCAAAACAATATGATCGAATCATATTTTCAAAGTTTGATGAAATCTTTCTGAAGCCCCTTGGCTCTAGGGGTGATAGGCAGAAGATTCAAATTGTTGAATGCATAATTCGTACATAACAAGCTGGAAAATTCCAGACATAAAATTTGACTCTTGATCAGATTGGACAGATTTGGAAAGGCCGAATTGAGTAAAACACTTGATCAAAGCTTTTACTATTGTTTTAGTTTTTAATATTCCTCAAAGGAATTACCTCTCGGAATCTTGTTGATGCACACATAATGCTCAACAAATATTGGTTGCCTGACTTGGTCTTAGGTAAAGGACCAACACAATTTAACATTATTCTGCTAAATGTTTTGTCAAATGCAGGAATAGGTTGCAGATGAGCCTTGTGTATCTTCTGATTGGGTTTTCCTACCATTTGACAAGTATGACAAGATCTACAGAATTTACAAACATCACTTTTGACTTTTGGGCAATAAAAGCGAGTCAAGATCTTGTGATCAGTCTTATTAATCCCTAAATGACCAGCCAGAGGAGTTTCATTGGCCAGACTAAGTATTTCCTCTCTGTAAGATTTTGTAACTACAATTTGATTGTTCACGCGCCACTCGTCCCCAGTAGGAACCTCGGGTGGTTTCCATTTGCTCATAAGAATTCTATTTTTAATGAAGTAGCAGACAGGTACGTCAGTGGCTTCCGTTTCACTGAAACAAACAGGAGATCACAGGATCTTTTTTCCTGTTCGACGACAAGTGATTGTCGTTTATCACCCTGATTAGAAAAAAGAGAATGAGTAGTTAAAAGAGGATCACTGTGATCAATACCTTTTGATTGATCCAAACAAGGAGTGAAAGTGACCTCATCAAACGCCTGATTAATACATGTGTCAGCTTAAGGAATACGTTCCTTATCCAAATCATTCTCAAGAGCTTTCTTTGCCACAGTTCTAGTAACTGCACAAGCTAGGTATAAATCAGGGAATTCTTTTTCAACAGGATCAACTTTCTGATCCAAACAAGGCTTGTCAGTTACAATTGCATTAACCACAACGTTGTCTCCAGCTACGTTGTTGCCTAGCAATAAATGAATGCCCTCAACGGGTAAACAATACACTATTCCAACTTTCACAGGTCCTGAAACTAAGTCTGATGACAAATTTACACAACGGAGAGGAACATTAACAAAGCATCACTTTACTCCCTGAATAAGAACACTCTCATCAGAAGAAGACTTCTCAGAAAAAGGCAAAGTACCTGATAATAAAAGACTCTAAGAAACTCCTGTCTCCCTTAAAATTTTAATAGGGATAGGATTGGCCAAATCACCCAAGAGTGATATAGAACCCTTGGACATGAATGGTTCATAGTGTTCCATAATAACATCAGACTGGGGTTTATTAGACCCAACAAATGTGTTGCTTTCAATACATGACTGTGACCTTGACCTCTTAGAAATAAGAGCATTTGGGATAGGTCTGTCTTGTTTCTGATGCTTATATTTCAGTTTGAAGCAATCAGAAATAACGTGTCCTTTCTTCCTGCAATAGGTACACATAGGAAGAGACAAGGATTTTGAATCAAGCTTATCAGAAGCTTGATTTTTAAAAGTTGTGCCAGATTGAGTTTTAGAAAGAATCGTATTAGGCTCAAATACTTTTCTACCAGCAGACTGTTGAGTGGAATACTTGCATACAAAAGAAACTTTATGAGTTAAGAAATACTCATCAGCAGCACGAGCAGCATTTTCCAAGTTTTCGATCTTATGCTCGTCAAGGTAAGTCTTAATCCCACTATGGACACAGTTATTAAACTCTTCAAGTAATACAAGTTGTTTGAGACTTTCATAATCTTGTTCAACTTTCTTGGCCAAGCACCATCTATCAAATAACTGCTCTTTTTCGTTTACAAATTCGACATAGGTCTGTCCAGCTTCCTTCTTATAGTTTCTGAATTTTTCCGATAGGTCTCAGGGATTAACTCATAACCATTTAAGATGCATTCCTTAACCAGATCATAGTCAGCACACTGTAATAATTGAGTCCAATGCTACCTTGGAAATTTCAAATTTTCAGCAACCTTTTCAAAACGAGGAAACTATTTTTCTACTTCTTTTTCTCTGAAATGGGCACCAACCTAATATTCATTGCAATATCAAAACTTGAATTTGCATGTGGATTGGGAATGTGCCTTTCATTTGCCAGCTCTATTTCTTTTGACTTAATGTGATATTCTCTCTCTCTCTCTCTCTCTCTCTCTCTCTCTCTCTCTCTCTCTCTCTCTCTCTCTCTCTCCTCTTTCGCAAATTGTAACTGCATTTGTTTCTCTCTGCTCGTTTTCCCATAGCATTTCTTTATCTTTCTGTAAATGCATTTGTTACTTTTCTTTCTCCAATTGCAACTGCGTTTCTTTCTCTCTCTCTCTCTCCTCTTTTTCAAATTGCAACTGCATTTGTCTCTCCTCTTTCTAAAGTTCAAGCTTCCTTAATTCTAATTCCATCTTGTATTTCATTTTAGTTCCTTTACTTCTATGTCAGTCTGATACAGACTTTCTGCCCGAAACCAAAACACTTTAATCCAAAACATTCTTCTCTACCAAATACTGGATCAAAATGTTTTTTATTTGATGCATCGTTAAAGAAGCTTTTGCTTCAGAAAGATCGTATTTTCTGGCATGTTCAAGCAGTTCATTTTTTTTCAAATAATCCAACTGCTCCTGAGTAGGATTGGAAAGAAAGGTCTCCACTTTTGATGACATTGTGAAAAAGCCTGTTGATGTCACTAAACATTTCAAACAAAATGTGAAATAGCACTAGGAATTTAAAATATTCTTAAAACTAGGGGAATTTAAATTTCAGAAAACAATTTTCTGCAATATTTTAGCCAAAATTCATTTATCCCGGCCGAGCCCCCAATTTTCTTTGTTACGTGTTTAGGCTTATACAAAAGTAACAAAGAAAAGAGTGAAGCCAACAAGCTTAATAATATTTAACAAATAATTTATTTTCCTAGAAAAACAAGGTAGAAATATGAAAAAGGACTTACGATTTATGAATCTAATCAAACATTAATGCTAGAATTAATGAGTATAAGTCCTGACAATAAAAACCCCTAACTGAATTACAGTTACAATCACGGTCAAGTTCCAAGATGGTAGGCAATGACGTCCTCAGTAACCTCTTCTGTGTTGACGTGCCTGCAGTTGTTTGTTGAATCACCAAGAATAATAATCCGGCTTTAGAATTCCGAATAATTTCCAATAAATGTCTTTGTCCAAGAATTCGAATGAGTACAAGTGGTTTCCAGGGAGAATAAATTATTAATTCCGAAAAATTAAAAAATTCAAATCAAACTGGCAACAATACAAAAATACCTTTCAGTTCCGAAGGTATTAATTACGACTGACTAAAACTATAATAACATGTGTCAATAAGTCCAACTCATACGCAAAACAAAGTCCCGGATGAGGGTTAATCCTCTGGGAAACCTTAATTGACACAATGCTATTTCACACGTAGGCCAGATATGGCCTTGACTGAAGATCAGTGATTTCTTCACTGAGAATGAATAAAAAAAAAATTTAAAAAGTTGTTTACATTACAGGTGTTACTGGTACGAGATCTAGGTCACCGACTGATACAATGTAAAGAAGCTTCTGGCTTGTTTACAGTCAAAGAGAACTGAAATGAATTTTCTGAAAAAACGTTAAAAATCCAGTGAATAAAGTTATCATTATAATAACATGCAATGGAACCAAATAACAATAAAAAATTTAAAACTAACAAACAAACAATTTAATTACATATACGTAACAGTATATAGAAAAGTGTGAAGTTACCTGCATTATATCTAGTTTATCACTCGATTTGTGGCAAGTGTAAACATTTATGCCAATGTAATATTTGGATAGGTAAAGTAATTATGTTAGTGACATTTCAATTTTTGACGAAAAATCTCAATTTTGTTTGAAAATCTACATAATCGTTATGTTTATTAGTATTATTGTACTCTGTGTATCTTAAATTAAATTAATTGACAGTTATTGGTTGGCAATATTAGAGGCTTGAAAAGGTTAAAATGGTAATTAAAATTATAAGAGTAGGTCTAGCATAAATATTAAACAAAATATTTAATTATATAGCCATACGAAACAACCAGAGCAAGACCCATCAAACTGTGCACTGTACAAAATCTGTAAATCTAATCTCGTCTATGACAGTGTTGTCATAAATTTTGTAATGCATGTATGACTGTTATCATTGACTGGTTTATGACGCTGTTATAAAAGGTTCTTCATACATTTATGCCGGTGTTATTATGGACTTTAATGCATTTATGACGATTTTATCGTCGACTCTAAATGTATTGATGGCAGTTTTATCATGGACTTTAATGCGCTTAAGACGGCGTCATCATGGACTCGTGCATTTAAGACGGTGTTATTATGAACATTGATGCATTTAGGACTGTATTAGAATGGATGATACTGCATTAACGACGGTGTTATCCTGGACTCTTAATACGTTTTAAAGCATCGCGATTAATGTATATTATTATGTTTCATTAATACCTCAGGATAAACAAATCTATGTCACATTGGATAGTCATTCAAACACATCTCTGTTATTACATATCATAAAACTAATGTATCTGACTTAACAAAAGCTGGGGAAAAAAACATTCGATTTTCGTGATTTTTTGTTTGTGTGATTATTGGGAAGTCATTATTGGGAAAATATTTCTCCAACTAAATGATTGGCTTGTTACTAGGAGTAGACGTCATAAGATACAACATTACTCAAGAGACTTTATGGTTGCATGGATTGATTTCGTAAATTGGACTTTTTCTGATATCTGAACAGAGGGAAATCTCGGGATCTTTGTAGGTGCATGTGTTTAGCGATACAACTATTATGTGTTTGGGTAGTGCACCGTGATGCATGTCGTAAAGTACCAATCTATGGCAAAACAAACGATGCGAACATACAATTAGGGCTCATTAGTGAGTGGCTGATAGTTTTGGTATTTGCGGGTTTAAATACTCTTCAGATTAAAACGGCTTTTATCGTGGGGTCCTTGGAAATCGGAGAAATGTCGACCTCAGGACAGACTCATACACTTGTTGCTTGCACTGTTGTGAGACTCAGTGTGTATCACAGTGTTGAGTAAAGTCTTACAGATGGGTTATATCAGAGTCGGATTGGGTAGGAGGGAATCTTACATTTACACTTAGCACATCATTAAAAGTGCATACACTAAACAAATCTTTGAACATCAGTGTCACAGAATAGTTAAGAAATAACTTGGTTTCGCCTTAAAACGATTTGATCATTTTCGTCGTACCTAGGGTGGATAATTATCTTTTTATTTAAGCGACTGAACTATCATGTATCTCGTCGTAGACCGCTTGCTGCGAGAGACACTAAAAACACGGTATGAGGGGTATTTTACCCTAATACTCATTCCCCTGGAGATTTAAGACAAGGTTCTTATCTAATTGACATATTGGTCTTTTGATCTTTACATTTACATTTTATCTGCAAATATGTGAAGGATATTCAGTTTTAATGTCGTAGCGTGAAATGTTGCCTTTATCACTACGCGAATTTGAAACGTTGTAAACTTTTGAATTGTTACAAGTTGCTATTTAAGTGTTTAATTTAGTAGCATGTATCTGTAGATTTTAATTCTGTACCTGTTATTCTGACCAGGTTGCTTTTATTTTAGCCGTGCGTGTGTGTGCGGTTATATCAGGCTGTCGATCTGGCCGTCTGTATGTCTGTATGGGGACATAATCAGGCGTGACCATCTAGGTCATACAAGGACGGACCTGCTTATTTGTAAACTTGTGCGCATGGTGGATCCATGAAGGGTGTGTGTGACCTATACAATACAATTGTGGGCCACCCCAAGAATTCAGGAGAACTCTGTGGTTTGACAATGGTCACGTAAACCAGGTCAAAATGTTTCGTTTTAAAGATTTTACAAATATTTGAGTCAAACGTGGTTATGAACTGTACGGGCTGTACAAACAAGTCAAGTGTCGTATGTTTAGTACAATTGTGTTGATTCAATGTTTCGATTGATGTTTCAATCGAATATAATTGTTTCCTTCATTACATGAGATTATTTGAATCTTACTTTCGTTACATGAGATTATTTAAATCTTACTTTCATTACACGAGATTATGAATATTACCTTCATTTTTAAATACATGAATCATTTTTGTTTTCCCATTTGTGAATGTTTGATTAAAGTAATTGAATGAGTCATTTGTTTATAGCTTGAAAGAATCACACTATTTATGTTGTAGAGGATATACATAGTTTTATTAATTCATTTCATAAACTTTCATCTTTCATCACATTGTCTTGTCATTTAATCCAAGCATCCATTCAGGTCAAATCCTATTAAAGTCAGGGTCTTCCCAAAATGTTTTTCATACATACGAGATAATTTGCGTCACACTTGATTAAACAAACTTTTCTTTCAGCCAAAATTCAATATCTTTTGTTTTGCTATTCCACTGAGGGGGTCTTCAAATACTGCTTGTCTTGCACTATATCAATATTTAAAGCATGGTTTGAAGTAGATACCTTTCTTGTGGACAACAAAATTTTAGAGTTAAATGATACTGTGTGAATCCTAGTGGATTTTATTTTAGATTTTTCTAGCTCTATCTGAAGATGTTCAAGACATAACGCTTTGATAATGTTATGCAAGGCAAGCACATGGCTAACAACATGCTAAACATTGATTGGATAAGAGCCTGGCCAATCGCTAGTCTAGTGAAAAGGTAAGTTAAAGTAAACACAAGGGCCGCAAAGTCAGTTGCAATAGCAGACTGACTGAATCTATCCGTTGTTTTCCGTGACGTCACAAAACGTGTGCACTTCCACATCCGCCTTTATGATTCCCTAGCCGCGTCTAACGGCATTTCCTCTTCCCAAATAATTATGACGACACGTATCATTTTGTGCGTAAGGATATCCTAATACATTACATATGTTGTGCATGTCATCAGCACCAGACCAAATGCGAGACTTTTCCCCTTTCATTTCTTTAACTAAAACATTACAATCTCAGCCTCTTTATTACTCTTCTATAAACAAATAGATCCATTAGTAAAACAAATGGATGCAAAAAATCAAAGACACACGAGATGATTTTCAATTTGTATGGGCTGAAATCAATTGGTTATCGTTCAAGTTAAAATGCCAATTGTAAATAATATTTCAAGAATACTCGGTTTTGACATTCGACACAAAGGCACGTTTCCGTTAGGCACATGGTTGATTTCAGTATACTGGTAATGAAACTTGTTCTGGTTGTTACAGTAGTAAAAGAAAACGGGACGTCTAGATCAGAGACCCCCTTCCCCTCCAAAACGTTTCTATGTTGACATTTTCTTCACCAACCTGCAGCTCAGGATATATATTCTGACATTTTGCAGCTCAAAATAAGGTGACAATATATGTCGGAGGGAGGGTGTCTCTGATCTAGACGTCCATTTTCTTTTACTACTATAACAGAATTTTCGTCACCAATTATCAAATTTATACAATTTCCACTTACCTTTCGATGAAATTCATTGCTATCCTGGAATTTACAAGTTTCTGCCTGGAATATTCTGTACAATAACACAACGGATCGATTTCTGCAGTCTAGACGATTATAACTGCGACTCACACAATTACTGGACGAGGAGAGATATATTATGTCTATACGTATACGTAAGGGGAATTCCAGAGAACATTCTGGATAATTACGTAATGGGAATTCCAGAGAACATTCTCGAGCATTACTTAATGGAAATTCTGGATAATGAATGATTAAATTTTAGCACGCAATGAACTTTTCTCAGGATTAGTCCAGCATCTACTGCTTGGTTTAAGTTTATATAATGTATCACGTAATTTCTTTTATTTAGCAAATTTGGAACTAGCTTATTAACAATCGAATTTTTTGCTGTTGTCGCTGCTCGTTGTTCAGGTGATACTAAGCTGTAATTGATTATCATAGACTGCACAAAACGGATAGTCGTTATGTAGATCATGTAACGAAACAGGACAATCGAGATCAACTTCAACAACGTAACCGATATCTTTTGGAAGATTTTTGTCAGTTTCATCAAGAAATTGATATGGAGTTATCCAATGAAATCCACTGCACGACATCGGCTCTGACATTGCATATCCATACAACTCAACAGTTTCTAGGTAAATAATATAATTGGATGGTTTATTAGTATTATAATTTTTCAAATATTTACTATTAGCTACTGCATATTGTTCTGTTATAACGCTAATTCCGCCTCTGATACCTTTTTCAATAAAATTAAACATATCAACATCTGTCAAGAGATCTAATTCTATCTTACTTGTTTTTAGCAGGGCATCCCAAGACAATCCCGGAGCGGAATAATACCAACAAGGATCTAATCCATAATGTTCACGACTAACTTTACGAAAAATTTCAAAAACATCTGCTAGTAATGAAACATCTGTTTTCAGACATAAATCGTGATAATCACCATATGTTCTACAGCTAAATTTATTCCAAATATCTCGTGCGTAACTATATTCACCAACTGCGAGTAAAATTTATCTTTATCAGGAAAAGAAGTTTCGTCAAATCTGCTCCAGTCGTCAAGGTATTCGTATGGAAAGATACCTTTTTTGTCATATCGACGTAGTTTTCACCAAAGCAACTTCTCAGATTACCAAAACTACTACAACCTTTTACAAGCTCATCCCGCGGCGCTGCCATAAATTGCAGGCTGTCGATGAAACGTAATTTACCAATCGTGACTGACATATACTTTTCAAAATTGCTTGGGATACATTTTATGATTTTTAGTTTAGATTTGACTTCCTCTTTGCCAAAAGCCTCTACCATAATATGGCTGTCATAGCCACGAACGTTATGAAAAACTACAGGAATAAATCTGGCGCATGAAATTTTAAATTCCAATTGTTATGAGCTGCTCCTCGATACTTGCCAGTTAGATGACAGTGATCGAACACTTTGTCGCTACCTAGAGGTTTCTCGCAGATATAACAATTAACTGCCTCATCAAAATCAACGTTGTTTGGATGTTATTTTCATTGAAGTTGATAACCTGTTAGAAATCTTCTTAACTTCGTCCATGAAACTGTTTAGTAACCACACGGCCGGACTTTCAGATTCGCTATTTTTGCATCTGTATAACTTTACTGGAGTTGAAAAATTACCGTTAGAGCAACAAACTACTTTATAAGCTGCTCCGCAAGGAACATGTTGTATTTGCCTTGTACTTAATTTATTTGGATTATTTTCTGCGCCGGGAATAGGAACAAGTAGGCACTCGAAATCGGGATACATCACAAAAAGGGTACTTAGCTTATGATTATAATTTTTAAATTTTAATACTTTTTCTTTTTCTCCTGGCATGGTTTCTTCTTTGAACGTTAACAGTATTTGAGATGTTCTTGCAAACGTTTGTACTCAGAAAATCCTTCTAAACATTTGTAACAAAAATATTTTTTCCATGATGTTTATTATACTGTTTGCCAACTAATCCGCTTTTTTTAAGTTTTTTATCCAACAATAATGTCCTTTATGAAATAATAAATTTATTGTATACTGAGAAGCTTTGTAGGAGATATATCTCAGGTAAACATTTTCTTTTTCATCTAGTCCGAAAACATTAATTGAAATATCGTTGTTTTGTTTTTTGTCAAACTCTGGTATCTGATTATCTGCCACTGGAACATTTATTCCGTCAAAATCCAATTCGTTTCTGTACGGCAAATATTTTTCAACTCGATCAGAGTTACAATTTTGAGGATGTCTAGCAGACAAAATTGCCCAACGAAAACATTGGTCATCATTGTTTTTTTTGACGTTTATACAGCATTTTTTGTTTTTAATTTTTCGAGGGAGATCAACGTAAGAACTACCGAGAAGTACGTTACATTTTATTGTGTGAAATAAAACTTCTTTTATCATTTCAAATTTCCAACCTGATCATGATGCAGTAAATTCCTCCAATATTTTATTTATTTCCTGATGTATTTCATTGGCGACTGTGGCAACATTTGTTCCAGTTAATATTTTTCGTGATTTAGCTGTTAAATATGGTTCAGAAATTTCTCTGTCGAAATTTGTGTTTTCAAACATTATGTCAATTATATCTTTTTCGATTACATGTAACTTTGATAAAATTACATGATACTGCACTATTAGCTTGATACTTTTATGAGCTGCAAGTTCTTGCGCTACAACCGGATATAGAAGATGAAATAAATTTGTGGGGTTAAACTTTGCTAAAACAATTTGATTATCAAATTTGAACATTTATCGCAGCCTGAAAATGCCGTAGCAATTTTTTCTGCGGTGATAAGGCTCTTTTTGGTGATATCTCGCAATTTTAACATTATATTATATTTTATATATATAATTGGTTTATTAAAATTTTCAATTAAAGATATTAATTTCTTGTAAGTATAATGATGAGCGCAAACGAGCAAAAATATTACTATATTCACCCAAAGTACAACTTATATGCCGGAAATGCACTAGTTTCGGTTATTCACGTCAGATACGGACGACCTTTTGGCAAAGCAACGCCAGCTGGTTATAAAATCAATGTTAAAGGTCATAATGTTGATAGAGTTGAAATATTTAGAAAAGATTTTATTTAAACTTGTTTTGCGGAGATATGCCTTACGAACAAAGAGTTTACAGAGTAAATGGATAAATAAACGATGACAATATTGAAAATTTAGCATTACAAGATGCATTTCAACGGCATCCCGCGTTTGATTTATACGAGGCCACCGATCGCGGAATTATTCGAAATAAAAAAACGAAAAAAATTGTTGGAAGTTTGCATGACACTGGTTATTTACATATAACAGTTTGAAGAACTAAAACTAACCACGTTCATTATTACAGTCACCGTTTTATTTACGAAACTTTTAACAGCACTAATTCAGATGATCTGGTTATTGATTATATAAATAGCATTAAAACAGATAATCGTCTAGAAAATTTAGATTTTGTTACACAAAAAGAAAATAATAGACGGGGAGTTGGTGGTGTTAATAAATTAAAAAATCCTAAAAGATCAGTTATTTCAGTAAATCTAGAAACTGGGGAAAAAATGAAATTTAAATCAATGACAGCTGCCGCAATATATCATAAAATTAATTCCCGTGCAATAAAATTTGTAGATGACGGCGTAACGAAAACGGCAACGTCAACGTTGACATTTGACAGGTTTATTTTCAAATATAATGATTAATTATATTTACTTATTCAGTTTTAGTAAGGCAATTATGGGCAAACATTAAAATATCATCTTTATCAAATTTTAGTGTTATAAATGCACTATTATCAAGTTTATTTTTTTCTGCTGCTGTTAGAAGTATTTTATTAGAATCACCTTGCATTATAATAACATCAAAGAATAAGAACTATATCCCGACATACATTTTCTGACTGCCTCGGCTAATTCTCTGTAATTTAATATATTAACTTTCTGATGATATTTTATCTCATTGTTCATTTATTATTATAATTAGATAAAAATATAATATGAACTTAATGAAGAGACTTGCTGATATATATATACAAGTGATAAGATCACTAACGACAATTTTACAGCAGGAAATTTCATCTCTAGCGAAGTAGATAAATCTGCTGGTTATAACGAAGATGATATTTTTTATTCAACAGCAACGAAGATGAAGATGAAGTAGTTGACGTTGTTGACAAAAAAAAATTACTGAAGACCGACAACTGGACGATATAATGTTAAATATCATATCGCTAAAAAAAAATAATAAAATTTAATTTTACTGTTGCCAAACAACAAATATTTTGGAAACTTATAAAACCTTTTCTTAACGTAAAAATAACTGGGAAACAGAGGAGCATAAAATATGATTTCATTTTTGTTAAAATATTCAACTTAATGCCAGTCGATAATGCAAGAAAATAACATTTAATTTCCTTGTGTAGACCAGTCAAATGTAAATCTGTACTGATGAGGTACGAACAAATTTATAAAAATATTATTTTATTGCAGTCTATGAAATCAACCGAGTTGGCACCCAGCTATTAAATTTATCGCTATCTCGGCGCCATTTAACCAAACTTTTATTGCCGCGTTTCCTAATAACTTTTTCAATAACAAATATATCTTGTTCGGTTTTCTGAAGTTCCTGCTCGTAAAAACTACCAGTTATAGGCTCACCTAATAAATCTTTTAATGCATAAGTCACTGGTATTGTTGAAAGTACTTTATCAACAACAAATACTTCTTCGCTCCAGTTTGGAGTAAATCCTTTTTCAAATGTTTTTTTGTTTTCTTTTCGTCAGAGAAATTCTAACTTTATCACCAACTTTAGATTTATGTCTGAAGTACATACTGTTTGCTAATATCGGATTTTTAATTGCATCGTTTGGCGACCTTTAGATTGATCTATGTTTCGTGTTATTATATTCATCAACAATTTTTTGTAACTTGTCAATATATTTATTTGTATTTTTGGCTGTCAAATATTTGTGGATTTTTTCGTTTAGTGTGCGATTAGATCGCTCGACGACAACGCTGTTACCTTTATTTCCAGTGATATATTTTTGATGTTATTTTGTTCCAAAAACTGCTCAGATATTTTTATTAAAAACTCCGCTCCGAGATCGGTCCAGATTCTATTTGGTTTTCTTCCTGTACTCATCACTACCTGTTTTAACTCATCAGTTATGATATTCCTGTTTTATTTGAAACAGATACACTAAACAAATATTTGCTAAAAACATCTACAACGTTAAAAAGATATTTCGTTGGAGCGCCATCAGCGCCAACGTTAAAATGAGCAAGATTTGACACATTAACTAAATCTATCGCCCAGATATCATCGACGGCATTTGCGACGCTACGTCGCGGAAACTTTTTTTTTAGGTTTGTGTAGCTCTGATGCAAGATCAGACTCTCCGAGGCCCAATTTATAGTTTGCTCCAATAAAACCCTGCACCAGCTTTCGGTCAACACGCTCTCGCATATTTACAGGTTTCATATTACGAAGTTCGTCTAGCATTACTTTATCCCAGCCAGACATGTCTTGTTCATTATCACGGTAGCAGATATCATGGCGCATTGCTATTGCATCAACTTGATTGTAAGGCTCTTGTCCGGGCAGCGGATTATCGTTTTGGTCAAGTTGTTTATCTAGCGGGTTGTATGATCCAGTATATTTATGGTTTGGCAATGTCCAGCCTCCTTTTGGTTTCGACAATTTGCCAATTACTTTCTGTATATCTATACCTGTTCAAACTAATTTTCTCTGTTGTTACATTTCTGACAGTACGTAAGAATTTTATTTTGCTCCAGACAGAGATCTCTATCACAATCACACTCGTATGTCATTATTTATTTTATAACTGACAAAATATTTTTCAGAAATAAATATTATAAATCTCAAAATATTTCTGGAAAAAATTCAATTTTACCCGTTTTTTGGTCAAATTTTAACGTTTTTTCGACCATTTTCCCTGCTTTTTGCCTGTTTTGGGGGTCAAATTTCTTATTTTCTGAGGATGAAACCCCGAGGGGGTTAATGGGAATTTAACATTAAGAAATTGAAAAATCGATTTTTTCTGGTTTTTAATCTTAAATTCCCGTTGACTTCCTTGAGGTTTCATCCTCAAAAAACAAGAAATTGGACCCAAAAAAATTTTAAAAAACCAAGCCAAATGTCGAACAAACGTTAAAATTTGACAAAAAAACACATCAATTGAATATTTATCAGATTTATAAATACTTTTTCAGTCGTCTACTAAAAAAACCTCGTCACATGGGCAACTAGCTCCGGATAATTTTTTTTAAAAACCTACTTTTCCTTTCCGCAGATGGCGCAAATAATTCTTAATATCACCCTATTGTCTTGTTTTTTCTGTTATATCATCCTTGTTTTCTGTTTTAGTTTTACTATTGAGACAATATGTTGACATTTATATTCCTTGATTATATAATATTGCAATCTCATTATAAGCGTTGCAAGTTTTGATTGTCAAACTGTAAAATAAATTTTAAAAAATTAAATTCAGGTTGGGACATTTGTTTTATAAACATCACGCAATAATATCCACACGCAATTGTTCCAATAGGTTGAATTTGATTAGATGAGTAATTTATTATTTTATATTTTTTGTTTATACATTATTTTATTGCGTCACTTGGTGGAAGTCCGAACAAGTCAAAATAATTGTTACCATAGGCTGCTACCCAATGTGTTCCAGATCCGTCTTTGAAGTTTTATATATTTATTACACACGATCCAGGGTCGACATGGTCTAGTTCATCTTTAGAATAAACTCCGCGAAATCCGAAAACGGATTTTAACTTATCAAGTATATCAAAGGTACTTAACGCGGCCGAGTTCCTGGCAATGTTAATCCTCGGCCGATTCTCAGCAGATTTGGCAATAAACTTCCCGCTACTCCAGCCAGTAATGGTCCTATAAATCCGCCTTTCCTTTCTCGGGATCGCGTCTTTTTCCGTCTTAGTGGTTTTTCGTTTGGACATTATACTTATCTTAAGACAAAAATTTTCTTTATACCGTCGCCGGAGACTGCTTTTTTTTGTTGCGTCAGATACTGCGCCAGACGCTGACGCTAATCCCAGTGTACCAAGTACTGTCAAAATTTTAGGTATTAACGTTTTCGCCATCACAGATAATGCCGGCCCAAAGAAACCGCCATGTTTTAACATTGCAGTTATTTGTGACGCGCTTAGATTCAAGAAAAAAGGTTTGCCGCAGTCTTATTGATATGCTTGTATTTTTGGTTAGCATTAATTTCGTTAAAGTACCCCAAGTACCTGCTTGGGCGTCATGTCTTACTTTTAATGAAACCGGTCGTGGTTTAACAACACTTTGTTGGAGTTTTTTAACCTGACCATCAGTCAAATACATTTCTTTTACAATATACATGTATTTCTTGGTCAGATGAAACTTGTACTAACATTTTACCCCCAACAGAATCAATTGTAACAGATTTGTCACTGATCACCAGCGCATAGACATATAGTTGTGCTGCTGGAACTACTCCGAGTGTCCAGGTAATTTCCATATCAGCTGTGGAATCGACAGCTCACTTGCTATGTTTACCGACATCAAAATAAAATATTGGATAAAGTGTTCGAAATTCCTCTGCGATCTGAGATCCATCTCCAACGTCTTGATATTTTTACATTGCGTCCATGAGATACATATACGGCCGAGTAATATTTTTATTGGCGTCATCTGGAATATTACATTCTATTGCTCGTTCCGTTAGAATTTAATCTGGCGTATATTCGTCTAACGTCAGCATTATCAAATATTGCATTATTTTGTTGCTGGTTACCGCGTCGCGCTTATTGAAATACAACAAACAACTACCGAGGTAATTCTTCACTTGACGTTGTTGTGACGCGCCATGTATAGTTTGTTGTATTTGGAACTGCTGCTGGAAATAAATTTTGTTTATGCGTTTTTCAAGTACATTATTTAATTCTGCCATTTTTGTGATTGACGGTGTTATTCGTGGCATCCACAGTGCAAGTTTATTTACGATAAACTGCGCATCAGCTCCGCCAGTTCGAAATAAACAATCGTTTTCTTCTGCCCGGTCCAGGATCAGTGCATGTTTAACTCCACGAAATACCTTGTTTTAGTCTCTGCAAAATCCAAAAATTGTACTTATCGGCAGCGTCATTGTCATTTGACGTGATTCTGCTGCAAGTGCTTTTCTCGTAGTATAATCCCTATTGTAACGTATATTTCTTACGCTAATTTTGTTATTAATCAAATTTAACATTGCAACACCGTCATCAGCTGGATCCGGAGCTGCTACACCAAGATTACGACAAGCTGCAGTAAGTGAAACTCTTACAGCGTCTGCGTTAGCTCCTGCAGCTGGTGCGGCTATACCTAAATCAGTGGCATTAACAATAAGAAAAGCTCTTACGGTTATAACATCTGCAGCAGCAGCAGCGCCGTGTGCTAAACACCTCTCGAAAAAAGTTCAACTGATGCAGCTAAACCAGCTCCAGTATCTTTAAACCACATCATGTTAGTTGCAGTTGATTTGGAGTAATCATCGGAAAACGAAATTACATTTATGATTGTACTTGCAACTTGTAGGTGACTTGAAATATCTTCTATGGTTTGATTAGCCATTTGATATCGAGCACTTAAATATAAACTCCAGCCATTATTTATAAGTGCTATTTCTGCTCCAGCTGCAATTGCGGCAGGTGGACTAGCTACTGTCATACTCTGACCACGCACTTCTAACATTGCTTATGAGGAAGCAGAAATACGTCTTCGACTCGGGTATTAAATGTTCTAACACCAGCTTTATTTGGTTCATTAGAATTTTCGTCGTGATACTCAACATACTCAAATTCTTTTACTGTGTCTTCGATGTCATAAGGTTCTGCTAAATCGAGATAATTTTTAACAGACATTAATTTAATGTTTGGATAAAATTTGGTGCTTTTGCTTTACATATTAATTTTTGTATAATTTGTTCGCCTTTTGGCGATAAAAGTTTTCTTTTTTTTTTTTTAGTTTGTTGCGGTCATCACACGTTTAGTTACTTTTGTTGGGGCGATTTCTGATTTAACTTGTTTTATGTCTACGACAGTCGGCGCGCCTTTTATTTTATCGGCTATTTTTTTGTCCCACCGCCGTTCTAGCGGCAGACGCAGCTCCAGCGGCAAAAGCCTTTGATGCGTCAAGTGCAATTGGTGCAACATTATTAGCTATTCCTGGAACATTTTCAATAATTTTGGTAAATATATTTCCCAAACAATCTCCAACTATTTTTCTTCTGTAAACTTTTTTTTGATTAAATCAAATATATTATATAATTTTATTGCCAGTCACGTAGTGATCGCGCGTAGGTGCATATAATAAGTAACAACTTCGTTATTCAAATCTATTTGTCGTCCAGATTGATCTGTCAATTGCATGTTTATTTCTGTTATCTGATTTTCAACGTTTAGCGGATAATAAATGACCTGCCGTGGATTAATTTGCATTAGCGAACCTGGTGGAACGTCCGGCGAAAAACTGTATATAGTCTTTCCTTTACTGCCCCGGGCTGTGTGAGATCCATGTGTCATAGAACAATTTATTAATATTGTGTATACGTCAGTTATATTTACTGGTAGATCACCGTCATACGTTATAGTTGTTCCTAAAGATATATAATTTTGATGAGAAAATCCTATCAGAGATGCAATACTTGTTGTCGATACAGAACTAACTATTATATTATTTTTTAATGTTATCCTAGCTCGTAAAATATTATAATTTGGTGTTAGCTCAAACTTGTCAGCTACACCGTTCGCATTTGTAATCAACTCTTTAATTGTTTTATTTAGATCAGTGATATTATAAGCTCCTTGTGGAATTTTAAATGTTTTCCACTGCGGATCAGGTAGTAAAGTTGTTTCAAATGTAAATTCATCATTTACTCCAGTTTTTACGTTGGCCATAGAATGTCATGCCGTGCAGGAAATTATCCAATTTCATACTGTTTTTCAGGATCTAGTTGTATTGGCGGAATATAATTTGCTGAAAAACATTGTGGTATCTCTCGCGGACGCACTAGAGTCTAGTAATAATGTTGTTGACATTTATATTTATCTTTAGACAAAAAGACCGCGGTTTAAAATTTCATATTCGTCAGATGTTAATAAATTTTCCGATCTCAAATGATCAAGTGTGTCAATAATTTCATTCTCAATTTCAGCACCAACATTTCCAGCCTCCTTTGACGATATTAATAGCATTAATCTGCCTATCGTCTCAGTTACTGATGCAAATATTTTAACTCCGGTTCCAGTTGCTTTTTTTTTCTTTTGGCAGCTTCCACTAAGCAATGTTTATCATAAAACACAAGCAACTCTTTAAGATTCCATTCTACATCAGGTTCTCCAATTCGAAAACGTTTTACAGCATTTTTAAAAACATCTGCAATAACAATATTTCTAGCTTGATCAGAAAGTTTTTCAATATCTTCTTTTGTGGTTGTGGTATCAATTTTATAATAAGCTTGTATGCCATTTTCAATAATATCATCTATTTTTTAATGAAATTATCGTATTTATCTTGTGTCCAAGTTCTAATATTATCAGTATAGGAAATATCATTCTCGCTCAAAAAATCAAAATATTCTGATTATATTATTTCTACTTTTCTTTCTTATTTCATTTTCTCCCGAAATATTGCAATTTATTGCAATTTCTTCATCATATCTTTTTTGAGCTTTCATTTTTCTAAATCTGTTTCTTTTTTAACTTCAGTTAAATTTTCAACAGGTTCATCAACCGTATCATCTTTCTTACGTATATCATCTAAATATTTTGCCGTAGTACTCAAAACATTAGTATTTTTGTCACTATAGTATATGCTATTTTTTATATTACGAATAGCGTTGATAAAAAGACCGGCAATAATACCATGTCAGTATTGTGTAATACTGTTGTGGTAGTTTTCATTTTCCAGATTTATATCGTTGAGATGTTCCCGACTTTCTTCTCTTATTGTTTATAACTTACTAATAATTTCTTCAGTGTTGTACTCGTCTTTTTGAATATTGTGTATTCTTACATTTTTAAAACCGTGTTTTTTATTAAAATCATCATACTCAAAATCATATGTTCTACCGGTCATATTTTCTAGACCATGTCTGAATCTGTCTTTTGCTTGAACATCCCACATTTTTCTTTTAGCTGCTTCTTCTTCTTCATACAAACTTTCGGCTCTTTTACTTTCCTTTTCTTCAGTTTGTTTTTCAACATCGCTCAACCTTCTTTCAATCCGCCCAACGGCTGTAAATCTTGATAATTTTCGTTCAAATGCCAGTGGATCATTCATCAGCCGATTTAGTTCAGCTTGTTTGAGAAGAGTATCACGAATATGTTCTACAAGTTTTTCAGCCAACTTTCTTTTTTCTTCCTTAGACATTGTAATAATGTTTTCAGCAGCTGCTTCTTCTCGTTCTCTAACAAGTCCAACCAACCTTTTTCCTGTAATTTTGTAAGTTGTTCTTCTGGTAACGGTTCAGGTTGTTTTCCAAGTAGCGCCTCAGTAACTGGTTTGAGAGCTGTAGCTGCTGCGTCCTCAGCAACTACCTGTCCACATCGGGCTTCCTGTACATTTTGCTTAAATTCTGCATGAGATTGAGCAAGTTTTTTTTAAATCTTCTATATGTTTTCTGTACTTTCCCGTTTATCCATTTTATTTAAAATTACTGCAGATAATTTTGAATACAACAGCGAAACATTTTTGCTGGATCGCGTGTAAGTGTATCGAACAAGAAAAAGTTATATTTATCTGCTGTTACCCTATGATACAGTTCAATAAATTTATCTTTTGTCGCCGCATTGCTCGTTTGCAATATTTCTACGTCAACGTTGTCCAGTCCGGGAAATAATATAAAACAACCAGTATTTCGCCGAAAACATCTGTCAACATTATAAAAACCTTGAGCCAAATAACAGAATTACATTTTTTATTACGTGACAGTGAAAAATGTGATCTTATTTTATTCATCTCAACTTTGTTTAGCGGAATATCATCAAAAATTACTATCTTATGTTCATCTGAATCAAGTTGATTAACTGGAATAGGTTCTTCTTGTTGTTTGATAATAAAAAATCTTCACCAGCCTCAAGATCATCACGAAGTTTGTTATTAAGTTCGCTGAGTAGCTCGTATTTATCTTGTTGTGGATTAATTGTGTAAATATAAACTCGATCGTAGTTAAAATTATTGCCCAACAATAAATTCATAAGCAAATTTGTTTTTTCTGATCCTGTGCGACCAACTATAAGATAATGGCAATCTGGAAGTTCGTTGCTGTGTTGGTGTTTGATTAGCGACTCTGTATCAAAATTTAATATCGACATATTATAAATTAAGTTGACATAAAATTGTCAGACAATAAATAAATAATGAGCTATTATACAAAATTATAAAATTATACAACATTAGGAGATTCGTCGGCTGTAAGTACAATAACAAACGGTAATGTAGATTTATCAGGCTACGTGAAAAACAAACTGGCGATACAATGACATGAAACCTGTCTATGTCAAATCAACGAGTACTAGGTTTAGAAACGGCGTATCCACCAATAAATGTCGCTAATACACAAGCTGTTGGTCATGCACAACTAAAATCCGTCGACAATAATAAACTGTCACTGACAAGAGGAACTTTAAGCGGTAACATAGATATGTCAGGAAAAAAAAAAAATTGGAGACCGAATACCCACCAGCAAACTTAAATCAAACCCAAGCGGTAAGTTTTTGCAGTTGAAATATGTGGATAATAACAAACTTGATAAAACAGGTGGAACGGTTATAAGTAACATTAATATGTCGAGTTAAAAAAATTATTCGGTTATAAACTTCATATCCGCCAGCAGATTTAACACAAGCGGTAAGTTATGCGCAACTAAAATCAGTTGACGATAATAAACTTAACAAGGCCTGCGACACAAAGACAGGTAACCTGTCTATGTCAAATTAAAAAATAACTGGATTACGGACAACCTCGCCACCAGCTAATGAAACTGATGCTATTAGTTATGCTCAGTTAAAAGAACTTACTTCATATTTTAAACAATCTGGTTGACCAATGTCAGGCAACATAAACATGAGAAAAAGCAAAATAACAACAACATATGTTCCAGTTAACCCTAATGATCTGACAAATAAAGTGTATGTTTTTACACTGTTGGGTATATTCCAACACTTTTTAAGGCAACTGACAACCGAGTTGGGTTTGAGGTAAGTGCATCATCGTATTATCCTGAAATTATCCTCATTACGCTTTCTCTGATAGACACGAGTGGACGACAAACGGAGAAGTTGAAAAGTTTTGGATTAAAATTAAATGTCCTATTGCAGTTGCTATTTGGCAATTTCATTTGCGAAGTCAATTAAACCCTAGTGCTTGTCGAATTTATAATTGGCGGTTTGAAGGATGAAACGATGATATCAACTGGAAAACATTGTATAATACAGAAAATACGTACATTACAACAGCACAATATTTTACAATCTCGACAGAAAAAAAAACTGTTAACAAGTACTTGTATTTTCTATTTGATGCTGTCGCTGATGAACATCCGTTTCCAGGACTGACAGCATTGCAAATATATACACTCGATGATCAAATTTAATCTGATGCTATAAAATAATGTCAACAAAAATGCCAAGGCAATTGTTTACAGTCATTGCGAGAACTTTTTATGATAATATTTTTAACCCTCCAAAAAATGTTTGGGACGAATCACTAGCGGCACGTGTAATAAATACCATACAAATTTTTACAATTCCAATGATAATCTCTATATTGTCAGAAGAAGAAAGAAATTTTATTCTCGTTATGCATATGCGAGGACCACAACTAAAAGAAGCAGTAGAAACATTTGATATGATAAGTAGATACTGTCATCATGAAGATTGCATAGAAGAACATAAACAAGTCGGAATCCTGTTTAAGAAAATATTGCTCGAGCTTGACAAGGAAAATCTAGTTTTGATAGTACAATCGGACTCAATCAAAACACGAGCTTATGGTGAAATAGTAGAGGAAAAAGAACGAATAAACGTTAACCATGATAGTCTCGACAGACGAGCGGAATCTAGGATAATAGGAATAAAAAGGAACAAGAAGTTATACAATAGTTTTCCCAAACAAAATTTTTTAGATATCTCGGTATGTACTACCATGACAAAGAAACCCTAATTAAAATCGTTACCATGACACCAGACACGGAGTTAATTATTAAAGTGTACGCAAACGCAATTTTACCAATGATACGTAAAAAAGACCCAGAAATTGATCCGATTATTGTTGACAAGTCTCTAAAAATAATCAACAATTTTGACGATGAAATTATTGATCTTAATAATATTGAGCGAGAAATGTTTTTTGATAAAGTCAGACAAACAAGGTTGATAGAAAAGTCTGATTCTTATTACGACATAGGTGAAGCAGACGATATTCCATTTCCATCAATCCAGCGCTCTAGACAATTGTCATTACGAAATTATTACAATGAAATCGAGAAAATATTCAAGCAACCATACGAAAAATTATTGCTTAAAGTAAATGCTTTTACTTGTCTTAACATTATTTAACTAAAATCACTCTGAAAATTAATGCTAGCAAATTTCGTGGTCGCATATGCAATTATCAGACAATATCTTGTTCTCAAAACTTTCACGTTAGATCAAATAAACTTGGCATTAGGGTATATTAATGAAACAGAAAAAGATTACAGTAATTTGGTAAACGAAAAAAAAAAATTGTATCAATTTGAAGTATTAGACACGTTTGATTCATATACTTGGTTAAAGAAAAATGAAGTACTAACAGATAAACGATATGATGATACTTCGTCGCTGATCCTAAAAATAATAAATTTCGTGAGTTTCTTGATTCAATTGCTGGCATCAGAACTTTTGTCTTTGTATAAAAAAATTGTAAGTAAATATTGTATAATGAAAAAACAGACTGTCGATTTCAATCATATTTCAGAAGAAATTCCAAAACAAGAGGCTGAAGCACTAATGCAATATTACAAATTTTGACATAAAAACCTTTGGTGTGTAAAACAATGCTATAAGTATTACAATAGAATACTTCGGATAATATCATATTTGCCATTGCTAATGACCAGCTCTGGCATAATCTCAAGTGGAGCATCATTAAATCCGTTTATGTTAATAATATCCAGTGTTGGTGTCTCTCTTTCCGCAGCATGCAAAAAAGTTGAACCCCGGCTTGAGACTAAAACAAAATGCTTGTAAAACAGCTAGTATCACTTACAAAAAAAAATTACTTCATCAGATAAGATCCTATCTGCGAGGCATAAACTATGATATAGACGATTTAATACGCGAGTTCCGTATTTTTGACAGTATGTTAACAGATATCCTACCTATGAGACTAAGCAGGCATGAAAACAGTTATGATAAAAATTACGGCGAATGAAATTTTCTCTAATATTTGGAAATAATACGACAACCGTGAGCCAGAAACCCATTTGCCTTGGAATGTGAAAATATTAGCCATCGCCTCTCTATACTAAGTTCAAGAAAATGTTTCACTTACCTTCGTACTCCCAGCGAATACATCTCTGCGGAAATGACTACGAGGAAAAATCTGGCTGCCTTTTATAGCGTTATAACGCCTACGTGAGAATGTTCTCTGAAATTCCCATTACGTAATTATCCAGAATGTTCTTTGGAATTCCCATTACGTACTTATCCAGAATGTTCTTTGGAATTCCCATTACGTATACATACAGACATAATATATCTCTCTCTTCGTCCAGTAATTGTGCGAGTCGAAGTTACAATCGATCTTCGCACAGCCTCGTCTAGACTGCAGAAATCGATCCGTTGTGTTATTGTACAGAATATTCCAGACAGAAACTTGTAAATTCTCACCAGGATAGCAATGAGTGTCATCGAAAGGTAAGTGGAAATTGTATAAATTTGATAATTGGTGACGACAATTCTGTTATAGTAGTAAAAAGAAAACGGACGTCTAGATCAGAGACCCCTCTTCCCCCGAAAAATATATTTTGTCACCTTTTTTGGAGCTGCAAAATATCAGAATATATATCCTGAGCTACAGGTTGGTGAAGAAAATTTCAACATAGAAACGTTTTGGAGGGGGAAGGGGGTCTCTGATCTGGACGTCCCGTTTTCTTTAACTACTGTTATTATCATCCTAGGTCCATCATCTCCACCACGAAATACAATATTTCACCGTAGAAATTAATATTGGTTTGTCAGCCGTCCTTGGCACAAATTTTAATTCCGTAACTGATATTGAATGCCGAAGATTACTGTCAGGAGATGCTCATTCAATAATCTTACGACATTATTCAAAATATTTTTAATAGGTCTCCGTATTGTTTGTTTGTCAGAAATAACTGCATTTGTATTGACAGCAATATGCATGATTACGGCTCAAGTTTCTATTCTATCAAAACGATCCAGAGAACTTTAAGCATTTTTTTTACCTTTGTGCTATAAGGAAACTTCATTTCAAGAATAATCTATTATAAAAAATTCTATGATTTTTTATTATCGTTACTAGAGTGAAATAATAACGATTCTTTTATTTGTAGGCTGAAAAATAAGTTTATATCAAACGTGTTAGCCAGTGGAAGAAAACAAAACTTCTTAACATTAAATCAATGCTATATATCCGTTGTCAATTCAATATGCAAAGATTAAGATCAACAGCTACCAATTCAACCTCAAGATTTAAAGCTCTTTTTTAAATCTAAAATATCGATAAAAGCGTGTCTAACAACCTTGCTATGCATGTATGCGTTTTGGATTTTTAAGGTAGCTTTAACAATTTTTCAGTTATATCGCTACCATGTCTGCAGTGTGGCAGGTTTTTGGTAATGTCTCCCATTGCCGCAGACATGTAACATCATGTCCAATGCAGTATAGCAAGAACTAATTCGTTCTTAAATTTTGAAACTCTGCGCAACTAATTTCAAAAGTAATGCTTTGGAATGAAGAAATATAACTAACTATAATAGATGAACCGGTATGCCTGTCTAGATTGTCTCCCTTACACTATGTTGCATATACCCCTTACAGGCTTTTGATTCTTCTGCTGGAGACAATTTAGTAAACTGAACATCTCAGAATAAAATTGCTTAAATAAAGCTCATAAAGCTGTACCGTTGCTACAATAATGGAGACATCGTATTTCTTCATTTCGTGAAACTCCACTGCATAAGCACACATTAGAAGAAATTCGATGAAACACATTTCGTTCTTGTATAAGCGTTGGTAGACTTCGTTCTCAACATACGTTCATATTTTCTTTAAGTTTTTCTGGATATGCGATTTCATTGACTATAAACATTTTATCAAATTCGGATGAATATTGCAAATATTGCCAATAATTATTTTCTGTACTGTTGAAGAATTCGATTTGTCAGAGCAATTCTTTACAAGTGTTTTTTCTCCTTAATACGTGACTGTACGTCATGTGTGGACTGTGATGCAAATCTTTCTTTCCACAATTGTAAGAGTTGCCGTTCTTGTATCATAAGCCGTCTAGCCCAATTTGAGAACACTAAATATTTTGCCAGATACGATGCCACGGGCAGAATATATATATATATATATATATATATATATATATATATATATATATATATATATATATATAGTCATTTCTTTCCTTTTCCTGGTTTTGTCTCATAAAACTATCACCAAAAAGAGAATGTATCAGGCTCTTTGCATCTTTACATGCAAGCAATCATATTTCTTTTAGCCACGAGAACAGAATGTGTCTTCGAGTTCTCAAAGTGGAATATTTCAAAGACTATCTATTTTGTCCTTCTTTGGAGATCAGTAAGTTGATGAGTTTTCCGTCTCATGAAACTATTACGTAAATACATTGTTTTCACGGCAAATGTTTTTCAAAGCTGTCAAGGAATAAATTAAAATTTACTTCTAATTATCTTATAAAGGATATTGTAATAACTCGTACAATATAATAACGTAAAATGGTTTTCCAAAGAGAGTCATATATACGTGTATTTTGTTTCATATTATACCTTGAATTTATCAATGTTTGCAATATGCCGCATTTAGAAAATAATATCCAAGATAATATTAAATCTTTGACAAAAATTCTTTACATTATTTTTCAGATAAGCGATGCGTAAGTAGCTAGAAAGCACTTGCTTTAACGTCTTTCTAATGCAAGTCAATATCTCACTGTCAATAGTATCGAAAAGTTCAGAACCAATTTACTTTCATTCTTGCTACTTTTAATGTAGGCAGAAGCAGTACAATATGTTGTTCTATTTTGATTTTCTGTATACTCCCTTTCAAAAATCTAGTAGTATTATTTAATTTTGCTATTCTCCATACTCTTTTTCAAACATATAGTTTTATTATTTTATTTTGCTTTGCTCTATACTCCATTTCAAAATTATGTTTTTTAAATTCCTTTTTCCTTTTGTATGTGCTCTTTTTCGAGTTCTCTAGTTTATATTATTTCATTTTTCCTTTCCTATTCTCTTTTATAAAATTCCAGTTTTACTACTTCGTTTAAAGATCAAAAATGGCATTGAGCTTAGAAACGTGTTTGCATACTGTCATCATTTGTAGCTTAATAATTGCGAGTATTAGGCAAAATTAAACATTATCAAAGCTTAGTAAAGTATGCGAGGAAATAATACCAGGATGTTCGCCAACGTTAAATTCGCAATATGCGACGCTTAATATTCGTAATTATCGATTCATATTTACCGATGACAAATATAGGGCAGCTGTATCGCACTGGAAATGTCATTGTATTTAAATCCATTATTGGCATTAAATTGCTCACATTTCTACCCGTTTAAATCACTATGCGTTTGCCCGTTATTCCATGTTAAATATGAAACAGCTTGCCCGCTCCACCATGTCCAGTCTCGTCCAACTCTAATGGCCCGTAGTCCGATAAAATATTTCGGTTTAAATATACTTTATTTGTTAAATGATGCAAATGGCGTCGGGCTCCAAGTTCTTGTAATATTATATAAGCTCTTCCCCATGCTTCAGTTAAATGACAAATATCATTCAAATATTACAGGCAAAGGCTATACAACCGAAATATGGCCAGACTGTTACAATATGAAACTAAGATTAGTGATTTGTCAATATGGGTTTCAAAACCTTATGAAATTAAGAAAAGAAATCCAAAACAAAGTTACACATCTTTATGGTGTTAAATACTGATACACACACATGTACCATGTAGCATATCAAAACAGAACGATTTTATTATTAAAATTTATTATATTATGCTAATCTAATATGGCTTTTCTAATATCGCTGCAAAACGATTTGTATAATATGTTTAACAAAAGTATCTTTTTCAAAGGCCATACTTGGCCGCTACATACAGTTTTAGAGTTGGTTAATTTACCAGTAGCTAAGAATTCCAGTTGCAAGAGCTATAGAAGATAAATACATAAAATGAAAATGCTGAACTCTTTCTGTCTCATAGGATTTAGGTTCTGATACAATTTTAGTATGTATCGTTATTCCATGGTTTATTTGCACCATCTTGTATATCCATTTATAACAAGCCTCAATCGAAAATGATGTGCCCAAAAGATACCTAAGTGCCAGTTGAACGGTCAAAAGAAATAATATCAGTTTCCATCTTGCTTTGACAGAAGGTTAGCCAGGGCAAGAACATAAATCGATTTTCCAGCTCTGAAATAACTATTCCTCATAATATGCAGGATTTGTCCAAATTGACAATTTTAACCCAAGAGAAAGTCAGAACATTGTTATATATTTTACCTTTGCTGAATGAACTTAAAATCGTCTTCTACCGTTTAACACATGCTGAATGTATTTAAAATCCAATTTTACCGTTCAATACGAGCTAAATGTAATGTAAATCGTATTCAACCTCGACAATGAACGGCTTACCTCCCTCTGACTCGCAGTCAGTCGTTGCGTCAGACAATTGTTTTTGTTCGCTGTGGATCTTGAGACACAGTCCAAGTAGTTGGCGAGAAACATAGTCTCCATCGCATTGCTATGGCTCTATAAACGTAAAATGTATGACATAGATTCCAAATGCATTGAAATGAACAGATTGATGCTACAGTGTCATATAATTTTGCACAATATATATATATATATATATATATATATATATATATATATATATATATATATATATAAAATACAAATCATATGGCGAATAACAGCCCTTTCAAGCGCACTGGATCCAGCAAGGGATCACGTGTGTCAGGGATTGATAGAGATAAATGCAATAAACTGACGACGACCAGTGCAAAACAAGTATCTAACTAGCCTGAGCGCTTTCGACTCTTAATGAGTCTTTTTCAAAGGCATAAACAAAACATAGACAAAACAAACAAATAAAAGACAAAAACCGTTGAGTTTGCAAAACTCAACATGGCTGTTTCTACATGAATTAAACCTTTAGATGTATTATGTCTCAACCAGCCTATATCATCTTGTTGCGGATACTTGAAAATATTTGCATTCACCTAGAAATCGATGAGCCATAGCGACATCTATTACTTTGTGTACATTTATCTAACGCAAATTATATCCCGGATATTTTATTCTTATAGTTGTAATTGAAGGCTACTAAGAAAATTTAGAAAAGTTTTGAAAAGAAAATGTGTCGGCTGCAAAGGATAATTTTACTTTTGTGCATGGCTGTCTTTTTCTAGTCTTCTTGGTTTAAACCGCTTGGTTTCAATGTTCTAAGGCGGCGTATCCAGTAAGATTCCTTTTCCTTCCTGGTTTCGGAACTCCAGTTGGGGTTGTTAGCAATAGCGATAAGTGTTATATATATATATATATATATATATATATATATATATATATATATATATATATATATATATATATATATATAGTAGAGAGAGAGAGAGAGAGAGAGATTCGTTTATCTGAAATGGATGAATGGGGATCATTTTAGTTTTGGTATGCCTTCGGAATGTGATTCAAAACGAAGGATGCAAAAATCTCGTCCGTTTTGAAAGCAGACTCTAGATTATATGGTGGCCATATAATGTAATGGTGGCCATATAATGTAATACTTTTTCGTTATATACATTTTATTAACAGAGAAATGTTGGGGCTTTTCGAGGAATGCGGTTTATATGGCATATTGTAGTTCTATGTCTTTATTGTTTACATCATCTTTGTAAGTTTACTTTTGGTTGTAGTTGTTTATTTGGACCTTTACCTTTGATCAGCACCATAAAGCCAATATTGGACTGGTGTGCAACTAAACAGAACTACCCTTATTTATTACATGTATTTTATAATTCTTCTATAACAGTAGATCTTCTCTGACATGGTAACACAATGGGACATATTCCCTGAACAACATCTATAACAATTAGATAAAAGTAGATATCAGCTTACACGGTAACAGTAATGGTTATTTTTCCTGAATAAAATCAATATTTTACTACTTCTATCAAGCTGTTTGTGATTTTACAAAAACAAATAGAGCTCATGAAATCACAAAAAACGACTAATTCAAATGATCGTGCAGAAAATACATACAGCCGGTACCATTACTGAAATAGTTCCTGTGCTTTGAGCAAAGACCAAACGTTAGACTACATGATTTATCTTTTATAATATATGTCGCAGTGTAAGCAACAAATTCAACACAACATTAGTGTGTGTGTGTGTGTGTGTGTGTGTGTGTGTGTGTGTGTGTGTGTGTTGGATTTTTAACGTAGTTTTAACAATGTTTCAGTCATATCACTATGATGTCTACAGTGTGGCAGTTCAGTTTATCGTGATGTCTAGCACTGGGGCATCATGACACAGACATGTAGATCTGAGAATGGAATAGAGAAACACCAGCCCCGGCATTTAACATATAACTATTTAATCAATTATATAAAACAATGAAATTAAACGTGACATTTGATTGATCCACAGTTTCTTTGAAAAAAGAACATACAATCTATGCGAAATTCAAAAAGGTCATTCTAGTATACCGCTAAAATAAAATTCATAAAAATAATGGAGTGAATGATAGAACTCAAGTTGCTTGTATGTCAGCATAACCTGGTTGTTTCCGGTCCTTTCAAATCACCGTTGCAAATAGGTCCACGTTGCCGTATTTCTTTCCTTACCTCTCTTGTTCGCCAAACTCTTCGGTTCATCAACCGTAACTTGGCTGTCTGCTGTTCTTTCCCACTACGTGGCGCACATATGGAGCCAGGTTCTCCTTCAAAATATAAAATACGCAACATAAATATCTGTCAGGTTTTCTTTTTCATGGGATCGTATAATATTCCCACTCTCATTTACGTAAAATATAGCCTTATTGTAATTCAACATAACTGAGCTATGGTAATTTTGCAATCTGATACTGATACACATTCTTTTTGTTTCCTGTAAATTAATAACTGACAATGTCGGTCGACACACTCCAAGTTTCCTTTGCTAAGAGAATTCACTATTTAATTACGCAAATGAATTAATTGAATGCGCATCTTACCTTACATGGTTACTTGCTAATTAGTGTTTCATTGACAAAGGCATAGCAAAATTAATACGTAGCATTTATGATGTGTGTGTGTGTATATATATATATATATATATATATATATATATATATATATATATATATATATATATATATATATATATATATATCCTTTAAGATAGATAAATTAATTCTCGCAATTCATATCAGCGTAATGAGTGAAATTCCTACAATACATGATTTATATTAGATCTGTAAGAGGTAATTCTAACAAATCCATACCATTTCGAACAAATTCAAATATTACGTGAGTAATATAATATTCGAGACAAATGTATAGAACCCTTAGGTTCCGAACTCAAGGAAGATTGATGTATGAATTTAAAAATAACAAATTCAAGAAATAATTATAACCTTACAGCTATGCATATTTTATGTGGGTGAGACAATACCTTGTGCTTTCCCTAGACTCACTTCCTTTTCTACGGAGCAGAAGTATCTCTCTTGTTCAGGGTCTCTCAAATTCTACTAGACCCACGTCCCTTGGACGATTTAATTAACGAGAAAATTACTTATTAATTACTAAGATATTTTTTGGAGCTACCTCTGAATGCATCCAAATACACCTGTTTCAGAGAAATGTTCATTTAGCCGCTGTATAAAAGATGTCTTCGATTGGCTATTTTCCTCGCAAATGTGCAGAATGGTAAAAGTCGGGTCTCTTTCTTGCGTATTTGACTAATGACTTTCGCGTCCTGGTTCCAAATTTCAAACTTATCCTACTTTTTGCCGAGGTTAACCCTCTTAAGTTTGGACCTGTCTGCTTCTAGATTTCTGGCCAAATATTGGTTTGGTGTTTTGATGTGCATTGAAATAAAATCCTCTCGATAGGATCTTTGCTGATAGTATGATATATTAAAATACACGTGTCCTTTGTTATAATCTGGAGTAGGGTCACTGTTTCGGCACATAGCTGGTTATTTAGTAGTAAAAGGTGCTACTAAGGTAGTGCTACTACTTGTTAATGAATGTGACCAAGTCTACGTTTCTAAAATTCAAACATGACATTTACGATACATCTGAGCAATGCTCTGACATCGTTATCCATAGCAATGCTCTGACATCGTTATCCATAGCAATGCTCTGACATCGTTATCCATAGCTTCCACCTCGGGGTTTGTTATGTCTTAACCAGAAATACTCATGGATAGACCAATTTCGAACAGAAGATGTTGCTCTACACTCTGCGATTGTACGTGTACTTCGTGATCAGACTGTCTTTTACGCAAATTGTGAATTCAGTTTGGGTCTTTTCTGTTTTCATCTCTTCAGTGTCTCGCGACTATTTGTGCGTAAGTCTCACATCACAAATTAGCTCCTCCCTGTGTTTGTTCACATTTCGAAGGCGCATTTTTAGCGCTCACATGGAAACTACAGCTCGATTATCTCAGTTAAATGTGTTTTATTAGTTTTAACACTGTCAAGCAACATTCATATATAAACACTACTCAAGACAAGTTCCTCACTGACATATTTCTTACTTTCCAACGTGCTTCACAGCAACTTTCTCATAAATGCTCACATGTATGCTCACATTTTAAAGCAAAAAGCATACGATTATACTGATTGATTGCAGAGTGCATTTTAGTATTAACACTTATTTTAGCTGCTACCTTAATTTTATAATGTCTAATATTATGTTGTATCCTCTAAAGGGAGAGAATCAGATTCTTCTCTGACAAGAATCAAATCTGAATCCTGTGCCATACGTCGCTGAGAATCGTACTAAATTTCTAACATTGTAAAGGCAATTCTTACAAGCCTTGCCTCTATACTGAGATATCATGATTGGAGCACTAAGCGCAAAGCAAACAATTTCTTCCACATTCTCTTTCGCTTATTCCGGTTTGATAATTTCATAATCTCTATTAATATTAGATTTTTTACATCAATGTTGAATGGCTACACCATTAACTATCGAATTTGTTCAGATAACATCCCACAAGTCGTACTTATATTGTGCTTTTATTAACAAGCAAGAGTTGATCGGTAAGTTGACTTGCGTTTCCAGCCACGTAAGTAGACGCGTTTAAAATAACATCAAATTATTCCTTGTATCAGGTCCTGTACCGTACATAAGAATTAAAGTGTTGAGTTATACTTTCGATCAAGACCTGTATCCTACATTTAAATTACATTATAAATTTCTACTTATATCAAAAGTTGTACCGTACATAGGAATTTCACATTATGAATTCAATCTATTGGATTCTTTCTGGGCAGTGCTGCATTTGTTAGGTACCAGGTTCAACAGCTGTTTTATAAACACCATCAAAATTGGATTTGTGTTCAAAGCGGCAATGTGAACATCGCCTGTGAACCACACACACACACACACACACACACACACACGGAGTCTTATTACCCATTTCAGCTGCCAGTGCTATTCAATATTCAACTTTTGCGTGTTACAGAATGAAACTGTGTGCAATTTAATTCCTATGAAAACCTTTTGTGCTGGGCGTCCACATCATGACTTTATTAATGGAGAAGATAATTAGGGCGGAGTAGTTTCGTTTTTTGGACATACCTATACAGATATGTTGTATTAAATTATTTTCAACAAAAAAAGTTTTTAATTTGGGCAATCGTTATACATTACAACCGTCAATGAGATTCAGCAACCTGCAATTGACATACTTGTATAGTAGTTCCATCCTTGTTGGATTGTTGCAAGTCGCTGCTCTTGAAATAAGTAACAGAAAAGAGTGAAGACAACAAGCTTTATTAAATTTAACAAATAATTTATTTCCCTAGAATACAAAGTGAAAAATTAAGAAAAGCGAACTTACGGTTTTACGAATTTAATCCAAGAATTACAAATAGAAGCCCTAGTAATACAAGTTTTGAATGAAACTGAGTTCGAGTCACAATTAAATCCAAAATGGAAGACGATGACGTCTGTCATAACCTTCAAGGTGTAAACGTGTCAAGAGCTTCTTGTTGAATCACAGAAAATATTATTCCAGTTTTGAATTCCGTATAATTTCCAGTGAATGTCTTTGTCCAAGAATTATATTAGAGCACTTATGTATTTCCAGGGAAAAGAATCACTTGAATTCAATAATTTGAAGAAAATAAAAATTCAACCCAAACTGGTCACAACATAATAACAACTTTACGTGTCAATTGTTTGGAACCCGGCTGACAAACTTCTATCAAAACAACAGTAATACGCCTAAGATGCAAAACAGATTCCCGGATGAGGGTCAAAAGATCATTCTTCTGGAAAAAATAGGAGTTTGTATCAATTGATACAACCAACTTGTCACGTAATCCAGGTATGACCTTGAATTAATGATTCTTGCTCTGAGAAAGATAAAACAAAATAATAAACAAAAGTCATTTACCAAGCCCGTCACTGATTTCGAAGAAGGGGTGTGGGTACTAAACTGAAATGAAGGATACCACCTTGATACCGTGAGATGCTGAAAACATGATTGGGTTTTCCAACCCAACCCTTCTCACCCAAGACTATCTCCTTGAAACTAATACTATACAACACCAAAGACGATTTTTTAAATACAAATGTCCATAGCTTAAACACAATATCAATGATAAAGTAAGAGTAAAGTAAATTGCTGGAAATATTTAGCTTGTAATGATATATCAGTCCGAGTAAAACGATTTGATATTTAATCGATGTGGTGATGTATGAACGAAAGTTTATGACGATATTCACCATATAACATTTTTGTTAGAAAATTTCAGTATTTCCTGTGCCTTTTCAAATGTCAGGGTACTGCTTTATGCCACATATAAGACAATCAATAGACCAATAGGTTGCATCAAACAATCCGTTATCGAACAATGCGGTGAATGTTCATATTTAACTAAGAATCTCTCGAGCGTTTCCATTTCTCAAAAATAAGAATAATATAAGGTCATCTGGATGAAATTGGTAAGCAGAATATCACTTGACTTTTCTTTCTTTTCTTGATAAAATACTTACCTTACTCTCGTTACACTTTAGTATTCAAGAAAGCTACGTAGTGGGTATGTTCAAAGATAGCAATTAAGTAAGTCAATCTGTAGTTTTTAAGTTACTTTAAGTAAACTGTTTTCCTTGAAGACATAGTAACGGTCAAGCCCCACATAAGATACAATTCAGTAATCATATGCCCCGGTCAAATTCTTTCAATATCAGGGATGGAGATGTATATCACTCGTCTTGCAAACAGTAAGGATTAAGCTATTGCGAAATAAGGATTATTTAAGTCTTTAAAAATCCGTCTTACCGAAGCATGAGTTACACTCTTCAAAGCCTATGTTGCCAAATAAGGATTACAATCCGTCTTGCCAAAGCAAAGA
>JAECUM010038621.1:0-52033 GCA_016617855.1 Megalonaias nervosa | reverse complement strand
ATTGAATTATTTGTTTGTTAATTTTTAATTTTTTTTTTTTTTTTATTCCATTACATATTATTGTAGAGTAGCTTTGTTTACTGGTTTTGATATTGTACAGAAATTCAGTTCAGTTCTGTTTGACCTGTTTTCTTTTTTTTTTGTTTGTACTTCACTGATAAACAACCAGTACTAGAAACACTGTATCTAGTTTCTGACCTCGATTCAGAACCAGTGACTGTTTTGGTAAACAACTTTTTCTTGGCCTTTTATTTTTATTCTTTCTCAGAGTAAGAACCATTAAGTTAAGTCAAGGCCATAGCTGGAGTACGTGATATAAAACATGTGTTTATCGTTACAAACTTCTAATTTTTCTAGAAGGTTGGCCTTCATCCGGGAATCTGTTTTGCGCCTTAAACTTGTGTATAAGTGTTGTCTTTATAGAGATTGTTGAGTCGGGCTTAAAACACTTGAGATGTCAAGTTACATTATGTTGTGACCAGTTTGAGTTGAAATTTTATTTTATTAAATTTCAGGTGATTCTTTTCCCTGTTAATACATAAGTGCTTCCACAAATTCATTCACTAAAATTTATTCTGAATTCAAAACTGGAATAATATTTTCTGTGATTCAACAAGGAACTGTTGACACAGCAGTCCTTCGCAGACTACAACAGACGTCATCGCCCTCCATTTTGGATGTCATATAGACTTGAACTCAGATTCATTCAGGACTTTTTAATAATAGGACTTCTGTCTTTTAATTCTTGGATAATTCTTGGATTTTTTGGATTTGATTCGTAAAGTACTTTTACCTCATTTTTCACTTGGTACTCTAGGGAAATAAATTATTAGTTAAATTTTACAAAGCTTGCTGTCTTCAGTCTTTTATGTTACTTTTTGTAAGAGCCTAGGCTCGGAACATGTATACGTTTAAAAAGTGAATTAGGCATTTGATGTTTATGAAGGATATTGTACAAAAAGCTCATGTACATAATCAGGCATAGGCCTAAATGTATACTATGCAGTTGCGTCATCTGTCTGTCTGCATTGCATATAAGGATTTGCTCTTTAGCTTTGAATTTTAAAATATGTTACAACACATATGAATAGATTTAATCTTCAGTCATAAGCAAGTTGTCTGTATCCTAATTTCTCAAATTGAAGATAGGTTTTGGACCAGTAAGTGACACATTTTCCTACTTTCTACGTACTGAATGGATACTGTACTACAAGTAAATTTAATGGTAAATTGCACAGACTAACATTAATTACATACATTCATTTTATAAATACGCTCATGATACATTACAGTGAAAGTGATAATTAAAGAGTATATTTTAAGCAATCGGAAATTCGGTCCCTTTCTAACATTAGGACAAGATTTTTAATATTCATTTGGATAACAAGAAATTTCCCAACAATATTGCAATATTTTTCTGTTTTCATCGCTTTATTTTCTACTTGAACAGTCGTCACGAGAATTTAAAAACGTAAACCTAAAGTTCCCCTCATGTGCCTCATTGACAAAAAAAGTCTAAACAGCATTGTACCAAGATGCATTTCTTCTAAATATGAGCCACTATCAAACAGATGCCGCTCTCTGTGATATGTCGACCTTTAAATTATGTTCCAAATGTTTGTCAGTTTTATCCTCATATTTACTATAAAATAAAAAAAAATTCAATTCTTCATCGCTTTTAATAGACGAATAGTCAGTCCTTCCATTTAACCTTGCTTATTTAAAAGTATAATTCCGCAGAACATATATATGAAACTCTGAAGCTATATGCAATTTAGCTAAGTTTGGCATTTTAGATGATTTAAATTGTGGAATGCCTCTTTGGAATTAAAAATGGGGTACTTTTTTCTCTAGACGCATGGCATATATAACCAAACCTTGAATCGTGACATGCTTCATCGAGTTTTTCTTACTTTGTCTGGATGTTTAAAAATTTCATTTCAAAATTTAAGAGGCAAAATAACTGCTCCCGCTCTCCTTTCTATCTCTGTCTGTCTGTCTGTCTGTCTGTCACTTTTGATGTGACTTTGCACATATATATGTTCCAATGTCCAATAGTTTTCAAAACTAAATTCCAACTACACAATTTTTAAGGTCTGGGAATGTTCATCGGAGAGTTTGAAACTCAGCTCCCTAGGCTATGTAAAGCAACATGCAACAGTTACGATTTAGATATGTACACACATCCTCAGAACAGCAAGGCGTAGGTCTAACTTTAATTTAAGATCCTAACACTTGGAGGATTTTGGCTGGAAGTTCTTTGTTTTTCCCCTATTTTCAAGGACTTCAAGACAATGGCTGTTGTCAACTGGAAGCTTCCATAACGTGCTGACTACAGTTCTCCTCTAATCAATCAATGCCCACAAATACGCAACTATAACTTCAAAACTGCATGGATTTTCCTTGTTTTCCATTTGAATGGCTTCTTTCTGCTTCCTATTTGCATAGCTTCTCTACTATGCGAAAGGCTGAACATTAATACTTCCGGTTCCATTTTAGAGACAACAAATACACAGTCTCGATCCGCATTACACAAACACCCTACATGTTCCCTTCCACCACCTGTTTTCACAACCACTACGAAATCCATCTCAAAAAAGGTATAACGCCGTCTGAATCATTCCATGATACAGCCGAATAACACCTCATAATTAAGACAGAAACTACTTGGCTCCATGTCAATCGGAAATATTTTATTCTATTTTAACCCCCATTTCAAGCCTCTAAACACGTGCACCATTTTACGAAACTAATCCATGCTTTCATAAGGTCTAATAAATACTGTACATTATGACGTCTGTCATCCAAATAATAAGTTCCACTGAGTATTGCCAGGATTTCAATTGAATTCAACTTCCAAATGAATAGGTAGGATAGTTTGTCAAACAGCTCCCGTGTATGAGATATATAAAAAAATCAGAAAGTAAAATTCAAAATTGTTTACATTATTACCATTTGATCTCACATAATACGTTTGACTATTATTTGGAAAATCAAAACGACATTCAATAACGAGTTAATTTAGTTCTAAAGACATGTGCGTCCAGGCAAAGTTCACAATTTTCGTTCTCCATTTGTTTGCTTCTGTGACATTCAACACTATCAGCACGCATGAGACTATAGTTGATACTTTCTTAGATTATATTTTAATTAAGTATTTAATTAATTGTATGTAACATAGCAATATTTTCTCTTAAGCACTCATGCGTAACAAAACAAAACAAAAGAATAAACACAGAATGTAAAAATTGAAACGTTACCAGAGACTGTCCCATGAGAGTTCATAAACTAACAAATGCTTTCCGTTTGAGCCAGTTGTTTTTAGAAGATAAATATAACTTTGATAAATATGAAAATTAATCACTAACCCTTGGTTTAGACCGTCATCCGTTTCGACAGCATTTCTCAGAAAGTTTAATAAATTAGAGCAATTGATATGGAAAACAAATTAGGTTGGTAGTTCATTCAAGACAAATACTCAAGATTCTCAATTGGCCATTTCTACCAATGCGTACACAACCGCGTGTACATCACCTTATTATATAAAGAGACTATGTACCCTCTTTTATTCATCTTAACATGAGAATGGCACTCTGTATCCAAAAATAGCACTCTGGCCCCTAACAGTAATTTCAAATAGGAATGGCACTCTGTCGAAAAATGACACTGGCCTCTAATAGGAATTTATCATGCGAATGGCACTCTATGCCCCCAAAACGGCACTCTGGCCCATAACAAGAATTTAACATGGGAATGAAATTCTGGCCTCTAATTGAAATGTAACACACAGACGGCACTCTGGCTTCTAACAAAAATTTGACATTGGAATGACGCTATGGTCTTTAACTGGAATTTAACATAGAGATGAGACTCTGACATCTATTTAAACTTTATCATGAGTGATGACATTTTGTTGTCTAAAGGGACTAAAGTGAAGCTGTACTGTTTGTTACAATAATGGCAGTTTAGCCTAAGTGGGCCTAACAGGAATTTAACAGGGGAATGACACTTTGACTTCTAATAAGTGCATTATCCCGAAATTTAACAAGTGCAGGTCTGTATGGCGATGAGAAGAAATGTAATATTAAAACCTCAATTACAAACCAATACGATGTTTGAACTGACCATTACCTAGTTATCTACCGACCATTTGTTAGTCATTAACTGACCATCACCCAGTCATTCTATTCAACACGCTGTCCTTGAGTGCCCAACACACATCCATCTACTAACGGGTAGAAGTACTTTTATATACACAAATACGTTTTTATACTATACTTCTATTTGCCAGTCTTACTGGTCGCTTGATATGACAGCAAGTTCTGTTGCAAAATATATATATATATATATATATATATATATATATATATATATATATATATATATATATATATATATATATATATATACGCAGCAGAGAGGGTGGACCCTAAAAATTGGTTTTCGAACCAAAAGATTTAAACATGAAAATCATACTACATAAGGCAAAAATATAGGGCCAATAACTCGAAACCAGAACCTCTAACCGAATTGAGATTCACTCTACGTGGGTTATTTACGCTGTTACTCGTTCGTGACATCTGTGTTTGTAAATGCTATGCGGTGCTCGTGCGTGTCATTTTTGTCAGCCCACCCTCTCTGCTGCTGTAATTAAACCATTGCGTTATATCAATAATGATTGGTGAAGTTCACTCAGCAAGATTAGCTCGAGAGCGACTAGAAGCAATTAAGAAATATCTACCTGTCCGTGATTCTGTCAGACAACAATTACAAGAGCGTCAGCAAACACAAGAATTATTTACAGAATCCGCAGAATAATTACTTAAACCTATCACTGAAACCACTAAAGGTATTGTTCCTGTGTTAAAAGAAACAGCGAAACAAACTGAAAAAATAGCGGAGCGAACTAAAAAAACGAAAAACATTCTACGAGAACTTCCCGCCGAAATAGCTGCGGCTCAGCCAACCCCGGAACAGATCAAGCAGAAGATGATACTCAACAAGAGTTATAATGAGCCCAAGTTAAAATTAAATTATCTGATAAATTTAATGAGGTTTTCGTTGACAGTATTGCAAAGTTTAGTATCAAAAAATTAGCTGAAACTGCTTTTTTATCTTATGATGAACGAAAACGATTTTTAAAACCTGAGTATGTTGATGATAATATAAGTCGCGAGCAATGGTACAAATGGATTTTTCGTTTACGTTTTAATGTTGATCAAGCTCGAAGTAGCGACAAAAGATATGTTACTTACAATACAACTATAAAAATATGACATTGACTTTTCAGGAAATGCAAGAAGAAGAAGAAGAAGAAGAACAACAACAACAACAACAAAAAGAAACTTCAATGGTTAAGTATTTTAAACCTGATGTTGTTGACGAAATCAAAAAATCATCCCGTGCAATACTTATTGCATCAACACATGAGGAACGAGATAAATATTTAAAACCTGAGTATTTTGGCGATTTTAATAATTTTGATGATTGGGTTTCTGTTATATATCTCGTTTCTGAAAGCGAAGAAATGATAGAAGATGTCAATGATTTTAATAAGTTCAAACAAAATGTAATACAAATAATGAAACGAAGAAAACCTAAGGAGGAAAGATCTAGTGAATCAACTCCTAATGAACCAGCTCAACCTCAAGGTTTATTTGGTAGTGCTACATCTTATTTTAGTAAAGGTAAAACTGGAAGTGGTTTCACGTCCCGATGTGGTCTTGTTATTTGTCCCAACAACGTCGTAGCTGACGTAGATAGATTAGAAATTCTCGTTGGTGGAAAACGAGCCGGTAATAAATCTCCTGAAACTATCAACGAAATCTCATCAATTTGTCAACGATTATTTACCGGTGGCATCATGGACGCTAACGTGTATCGGTCACTCATTAATGAAATTACCGATGATTATCATAGCGACTAAAGGTCGCCCGACTAAGTCACTGATTAAACAGTTAGATATTATTATTATAATAGATGATCATACACGCTGCTCAACGTGGACCAACTATGGTCAGGGTGGTAAATTCAAGATTACCTGTATACAAGACATTTTACGGAGATGGAATCGGTGATGTTGTTAAGGGTTTATTTTCGAGGATAGCCCCAAAAGCAATACCGATTTTAAAGCAATTAGGTATGAAAGCTATTGACGTTATTCGTGAAAAAGGTATTAGTACTGTTGGTGACGTTACTAGTAAAGCATTTTCTGCAATCAAGGGTAGGCTAGCCAGATTAAAACGACGAAAACCTCAGCCAGTAAAATTACCCAGCACTGAAGTGATGCCTGCAAGTGTTAGTAAAATAATAAATCAAGCCGCAAATCAAAAACTAGCAGTTAGCTGAAGAGGGGGAAAAAAAAGTCGCAGCAAGTCTGATAGCGGAGAGTGGTCTCCCCAGAAGTGGTCTTCGTATTAGACGATGATCAATAACATAACATGTTCAAACGTATATCTGATCCCGCATTTGACATGGACGTACCGGTTCTCAAGGATGAGTCTGTGCGTGATTATCAATATTATTCTTATGACGCTCGAATTCCGGATCAGCGTGGACGAATTGAATTACAAGTCCAAGATACGAGTAGGTATTTCTTGCCCGCTGAAGCATTTATTGAAGTTGAAGGTAAAATTTTTAAAGCGGATAATACTGAATACGATAACGATGTTGGTTTTGGTTTTGTTAACAACGGTATCATGGCGCTGTTTGACAGTGCCACGTACATGATTGAAAAAAATATTGAATCCATTCAAAAAGATGTTGACGTTGCCACAACAATACTTGGTCTTGCGCGATACAGCGACGATAATTCAAGATCAGCTGGTCCATCAATGATGTTTACCAAGGGCACTTCTGATCATCCAAGTCACAAAAATGTAACTACAGGTAATGTAAGAAACGCTGAAGGAACCGCAGAAACTCAGGCAGTGATATCAATGAACGCAAATTTCAACTTAGGATTTGCATCACGTAAATCAATGTTAAAGGATAGAATGTTTTCATGTGCAATTCCATTATCACATATTTTTGGATTCTGCAGAAATGTTAGAAAAGTTATTTTTGAAGCTAAGCACACAGATGTACTTGTAAGAAAAGCCACGGACGATGATGCAGTATGGCACGTTGAAGGAGCTGACGCAGGTGCAACTGCGGCACTTCATGGTAAAGTAGTACTAACAAAACTTTCATTGTGGATGCCAGTAATGACTCCAACAATATCTGAAGAAGACCGTCTACTCTCTTTTATGGGTCAAGGTGGTAAATCAACGTTATCATGGTTAACAATGACCACAGATGCTATTCAAAGTGCAATTAATGGTCTATTTACATGGCAAATAGCTTCTCAGCAAGGTATTTCTGCATCGCGGCATATTTTCATTGCGCTTCAAAATAATGCACGAGTAAATAGTCAAATACGTAGCATTATGATATTTGACAAACTTGGTGTTTCCGAGGTTTCCTTAAGAATAAATGGGCATCAAGAACCATCCGAGGATATTTTATTGAATTTTGATCAAAATCATGTAGCGCGTGCGTATCATCGACTGATGACGTTTATGGGACGTAATCAAAATATTGATACTGGTTTACAAATATCACAGTTAGATTTTACAACGCTGTATCCGATTTATTATTTTTCGCTGGAACATTTAGATTTAACCAGACAGTCTGTTGTAGATATACATTTTCGAGCTCGTGTTAACAGAAATATCGTAAAATTTCCTAATTACAGAGCAATCGCGGTTATATTATCCGATAAAACAATGATACATGAAGGTGTTGGTGGCCGCATGAGAGTTGTTGATGCTCCCGTAGAGAATATGCAAGCGCTGATTTAAATCAGTATTTAGAAATCAAATATATATCATAAATGTCATATCATCATGTCAGTGTCAGTCTGACCCCGGGTCAGAGTAAACGATTACAATCACCGTTAGCATCACGATGCGGAACAAAAATAACATTAAAACACGATCAAATGAGCGGCGCAAATAAATTATCGTTGCGTTGTCCGAACGTCAAATCAAGAGATTCAATGAAGCCAAGCACGCCAATAAAGGAATACGATTAAATCTTTCCGTGGGCGCGATCAAAGATACTATTAAAACCGGAGGAATATTTCCGCTTCTTGCAGCTATTCAAGCATTAATAGCCGCAGCGGCACCAGCTGTTGAAAAAGCGGCCGCGTTAGGTACCGTTGGAACCGAGGCTGGAATGGCACTAAAAAAGGCGACCGGGCAAGGATTAAAAAAAAAGACGATGACGAGTCGGACGCGGACTAAGACTTCCAGGATCTCGGCCTCACGTTGGACGCGGTTTAAGAATTCGGTGACAGTGACAAAATCACCAACGATAGTTCCACTATCGAATTTTGATTTACTTGATGCTGCTGCGCGATTGCGTATAAAGAATTTTAGAGGTGTTTTTATGCGTGATCAGTTACCAAAAAATCCAATTCTGTCAGAAACAGGTATTATTAATCTTGATTCATCAACGGGACCTGGCATTCACTGGGTCGCATACGCCATTGATCCACGTGGAATTGTTTATTTTGATTCGTATGGGTTGGCGCCACCTGTAGAATTTATGAAATATATTTCACCAGTACGGAACGTACCAGTGTGGTATTCAACATTACCCACGCAAAACATGTTTGATCCGCCAATATGTGGCCGTGAAGTATTATCGGTTCTTGATGCAATATCAAGATCGACAAAACCACCTCATAAAGCTGTACATGAATATACTATTGAACGACAACGACAGTAAATATAATGGTTGATATTTATGTAAGATCTTCTACAAGCACTCCCACCAGCAAGAGCAAAGATGATATCGATTTATCGAAATACGCCTCCAAAGACGATCTTACTGATATTATGAATTTGTCTGGAGATGACCGAGATGAAGTTGTTATTTTTCAGGATAAATTCGGTGTCTTAAAGACGAGTAATATCAAGTGGATCGATATAATTCGTAGAGTTCTTGGTGCTACCACGGACAATATTCCAGTATTTACGGTAAAATCAGAGACTCAAATGTATCAATCGCAACTATCACAGATGAAATTAAAAAAAGTGTCTCTGATCCTTTAAAATCCGCCGGTGATACAATGACAGGTGAATTTAACATGAATAGAAATAAAATCGTTGCTTTAAGAGAACCAGCAGGTGATGAAGATGCCGCAACAAAAAAATATGTGGATGATAAAAATATTCCGATGACAACTTCGTTGTCAACGATCAATGATGGAATAACCGCATTTAGAACTGAATTGTTTAATCACATACAAACGTTTCTGAATTTTCGTAGAAACTTAAACAGAACCATTGAAGAATTTTTTGGAAAACCACCAATCGTTGATATTAAACTCACCGACATTGATACAAAGTTCAAGGATATTGTCAGTGGAATTCCTAATATCACTGAAAAAACGAATCTGATTAAAATTCCACACAAACAATTTAGCAACATCACGTACACGGTGGCATCTGGGGTATCAACGTGGACACTGCGCAAAAACACTCTCGAATATACCGGAGAAATAACTGGGTTATACAGGTTGTCCATGTATGGTTTGGAAATTACTGCGACCACTTCATCATCGCCGAATGTATATCATAATCTTCTACTGGTGATGCTAACTAAGGACAACAAAGGAACATTTACGTTGATATCAACGGAAATACCCCCGAGACGTTACTGGTGGTGTCTGGAATTTATCACTGTCTTAGACAACAACTAAAGTATAATGATAGACGTTCAGCGATACAGATACGATCAAGTAACAACATAGCAGAATAAATTAAAAACCATCATCGATAATTATACAGCAAAAATAAAGAAATATCGTAGACGTGTAGTTGTCGTTGATATCATGGTTTATTCGGTTTCTACACTAGTTGCTGGAACCGGCGTAGTATTAGCATCGCTAGCAACGATGACGGCGCCGATCGTTGTAACAATCATTGTTTCATCGTCAACGTCGATCGCTGGAATATTTAATATAATCGCGAGAAAGATAAATACGTGTACGAATGAAAAATTGAACGAGTACATGATGAAATTACACAAAGCAACGACCGCATATTCCAAATTATCATCACTGATTTCTTCGTCGCTTAATGATGGAATAATATCTGACGAAGAATTCAGTATCGCAATAAAGATCTACAATGAAGTATTCGACGACAACGTCGTCAATGATGTCGTCGTCGGTGATTTAAACAATAATAGTATAATAATGTCAACGTTCGATCAACGATCTCATGAATTATTGCAACAGATCGTTACTAATACTGCTCCGGTAAGAACCACAATGATATCAGTATTAATTTTCCAACTACAATACCAGCTTCCGAGATAGGTCTGGCGCAATTACGGGTTTATTATAGTTGGCCCAATATTAGGTCAAAATCATTCGGTGGTCTTCCGCCGAATAATTCATTAGTATTAACAAATAAAAATAAACCCGATGGGACTCCAGATTGGCAAGTAGTCAGTGTATCCACGGGTAGTTATCAAATAGAACAGATCAATGAAGAATTCCAACGCAGAATTAAATCCATCACAGGAAAAGAATCAACGATTGCCATTACCGTCCACGAGCCAACGTTGTCGTCGGCGATCGAAATATTATGACCGGACTACGCCGTTGACATATATCAATCGTCGGTGAGAACCGTACTAGGATGGCCTGATGAAGGCCCACCAAAACAAGGCCGAGATGAATTTTTGACGGCCGAGTTGCCATACACAACAACTCCAAAATATTTTATCGATCACGTAGAAAGATCAAATGAATCGTTTATTACAGACGACGACGGAACAAAGTATCCTCATATCGTAACTACTACTATTATTGTTGAGGGGCATCTAGAATTTCAATTGTACAGACGAAGCAAGGAAACCCCTGACAAATATTAATTTTATGATGCACCAATTAAAAATATTTCTGCGGTTATTAACGCCGATTATAACTAGAAAATCTATTTTTGTCGTTGGTGCAATTTTACAAAGATGATACAAAACAACAAATCATTAAAACCATTACAGATGTAAATCAGATGCGATCAGATATGTATCACATCAATACAATTTTTATCATATATTTCATCTATCATTATAAAGGTGATTTTTGGTGCCATTTGTACAAGTATTCCTTGATCATTACAAAATACCCGCAGAACAACTCCAAACATTTACAATACCAGAACTCGATACAACCGAGCTAGCAAATAAACTCAATCATATCATCGATACTTACTTTTTATTAATCGTTGAATCATGGAAAAAAATAAGTCCACCTCCGAACATCCTCAGGCACAAAAATAATCCATACTCGGAAGGCCGTCATGTTTCACCGGGTATCGTCAATATCACATCAACGATCGCTGTCAATCTAGTATGTGATGTCATTGAAGGCAGTTATCAAGTGGACACTGATAAATCCAATCAGGCCCAACAAGGATACATTCTCTACTCATTTACCCCTCAAGTCCCTCCAGGTTATTTGATTGTATCAGAACCAATCAATGTTGTTTATCTAAAACAGGGGTCACCAACCTTTTTGATGCTGAGAGCTACTTCATGGGTACTGAGTCATACGAAGGGCTACCAGTTTGATACACTCTTCTGAAATAACAAATTTACTTAGTTTGCCTTTATACATTATTAATAATGTGAAGACTCTGATCATGTTAATGATTTCTCACAATAATTAACAACAATGACAAGGTGGGAAACAGATATCAATATTCAGCATTTTATATCTATTTATCTCAGTAACTGTTAAATTTTCAGATCATCACTTACATTACATTTCTTAGGAAAAATGTCCCATTTTCACTAGCCACTGACAAACCTTTTAAACAAATCATGAACTATGTTGCACCATGTTTCAAAAAGTTATTAGTTATGTACATTGTAATGTCTGTAATGTAGTGAAAAAACTTAAATATTTTTAAAATAAATCTTGTCACATTTTGAACTAATGACCAAATCTGCCGTATTTTTAACAAAATAATAACTGTTACATATCATGAACACACATTTTAAATTGAACAATTCTTCAATATTTTAATTAAACTTTGCCATGGCACTGACATGTTGCCACTGACATCTGGTATCATTTTCTTTGTTAGTGGGAAGACTGGCATTGCATGCTGTTTACCATTGTATTGTAATCTGGTGTGTAACTTGACACTGCAACTGTGAGTAACTCTTTCAGATGTGCATCAGTGAGGCGTGTTCTGTGTTTGTTCTTGATGAAGTTCATGTCCGAAAATGCTGATTCACATAGATAGGTAGAACCAAACAGGCTGGCAACCTTCATAGCTGCTGTACACACACCACTGTACTTCTCTGTGTCAACAAGGCACCAAACGTTTGGTGCAGCCAGTAGGCTTTGAGGTGGAGGTCATTTTGCAATGTTATGATTTCAATCTCCACCTGTCCAGCATCCACGTTGAACGTTGTACTTAGTTGCTCAGCAAAGCTGGTTGTATCCACATTCATGAAAGGATTGGAAATGAATGATACACATGGCTCAAGCTGATCAAGGTCACAAAACCTATTCTCAAACTCTTGCCCAAGTCTGTTTATGACTTCACAGTAGTTGTCTGCAACTTTGTCAAATGTATCAGATGCAGAAGCATTGTCTTTCAGCACTGACTGCACAGAGGGAAAGTGCAGCACCTTTATTGTCTGTATATCCACAGAGAAAATGTTAATTTTGGCTTTAAATGCATTTAAAGCACTTATCATATTAACAACAGACTTGCCTTTACCTTGCAGCTCGCAGTTCAAGTGGTTTAGTTTTCCAGTAATGTCCGTCAAAAATGCAAGGTCAAGTATCCACTCTGTGTCCTCTAGCAGTGAGACGTCTTCGCCTTTGGACTGCATGAACTCTTTGATTTCTCCCAAAAGTGACAAAAAACGAAGTAAAACTCGTCCTCTGCTGAGCCTTCTGATTTCTGTGTGTAGTGGCAGGTCACCATATTCAGCTGCCATCTCCTCCAATAGCACTTTGAAAATCCTGTGCTGTTTTGCTTTGGAACGGATATTGTTTATGATTTTCACAACGGGAGTCATCACGTGCCCAAAGCCGATCACTTTGGCACACAATGCCTGCTGGTGAATGATGCAGTGGTAATGCAGAAATTTTGGGAAATCTGGGTCACCTTTACAGTGAGCGATGAAACCTGCATGTCGGCCAATCATAGCAGGAGCCCCATCTGTGGTCACCGCTACCAGCTTTTCCAATGGTACCTTTTTCTGCACGAAAAATTCCTTCACTGTGTTATAAATGTCAACTCCCATCGTAGTTGTCTTTATGGGCAGTAGTGTCTGGAGTTCTTCTCTTGTGGAGAAATCTTTAAATACCATCCGGATAAAAACCATCAGCTGCGCTGTACTACTGCTGCCCACGGACTCGTCTCACTGGATGCTAAACCACCTGCACCTCGCCAGATCCCGGTCCAGCTGATCGACCAAGTTACTGGACAAAGCTGACACTCGTCTAGCCATCGTAGATGCCCCCAGTTGCACGTCAGAGAGAGTGGCGATTACATCGGTTCCATATTTCTCGTCTGTAAGTACAGTGTTAGCAATTATCATCATTGCTTCTTTGACAACTTCTCCGTCTGTAAATACCTTCTTCTTCTTGATCAGGAAATGCGTAGCTCTAAAAGAGGCTTCGGTTGCTTTTTGTGACTTTTTCGCCGGCCTTGTGAAAAAATCCTGTCGCTTACCCAAAGCTGTCTTTAACTCAAGGGCTTTTTCTGCCCGTAGTGCGCTTCCCGGTGGGTAGTTAGCATTGTAGTTTTTGTGATTCGTAGTAAAGTGTCTCTCCACATTGTGCCGCTTTGCCGTTGCCACAGTCGCTCCGCATATAAGACACACGCAGGTTTCTTTCACAGTCGTAAAAAAGAACTCCGACTCCCATTCGTTGTGAAAGTGATAAGTTTTCTTTCTTTTTTCTGCCATGTTTTTGGGGTAATAAACTGTGTTCAGCTCCAATCTTTGCTGCGCGCTAGCTTATTCTCCACGAGCACTGTATTGTCACACGCACAATACTGACCTTCGAACTGGAGTACGTCAGAGTTCACCTAAACTTATCTAAACTTCATGTATAAGAAACATATTTTTAAGATATTGTCATTTTTTTAAATATATATAAATGCAAGTGTGATTTAAAAAAAGAATAGCAACAGAATAAAATACAATTTTATACGCAGCTGAGTTGTGCTATTTTTAGAAAAGGCCTGCGGGCGACTCATGTGGTCTTTGCGGGCGACCTGGTGCCCGCGGGCACCGTGTTGGTGACCCCTGATCTAAAATGTCATAGTCGTCTTTTATCACGGATACATTTTAAACTTACTGACCAGTCTGGTCACTTGCTCGATCTTAGGGCGGAGTCGTTGAATATGAACTTGTATGTGAGATCTTAAGATCTTACGTTCGTAGAGAGTCATTGTAGTCCGTGATTACATCACGGAGGAAAACAGCAAGCAAAAAAAAAAAATATCAAATAATTATATTTTTTTTTACTCGTGATTTTGTCAGTGACTGTTGTCACCTGGATCAGAAATGAATTGTCCCGGTTTCACAATGGTACAGGTGACAGTATTAGTTTCGTTATCAACGTCACTATGGTCACTATATTCACCATGATCAGAATCACACTCGTCTTTATCTTTAGCTAGTAATTCTTCCGCATCTTTGTTCATCAACTCCGTCATTGCTATGATATCTCTCAGTTGTTTTATACGAGCGTGTACGAGTCTTTTCGTTTCGTATTCGTGAGATAATTCTAACCTAACCTTTTCGATCACCCGTGAAAGAGGAACAAATAATTTCACCTGCGTATCCGTGATTGCCGCCAGCGATCGTAACATCGCCTGCTGAATTAACTTTATGAATCTATAATCGGCGGGTAAAGTATACCTATTTTCTGATTTCCGAAATTGTAATGATTCAAAATCACTAATTAATTTTTCCAGGATCAAGCTGGTCAGATATTTTCACGCCGCTGTGTTGTAATTGCTTAAATAGCAGTAATAATTATGTGATGTTTTCGTGATTTATTACTTTATATATTATAAATTATTTGTTTAAATAAAAATAAAATATTTCTGAATAAAAATAAAATTATTCTGAAAAAAAGAAAGAAATATTTTAGAAAATCTGACCAAAGTCACAATTTTGATGGGTATATTACCCGTCAAATTCAGAAAATCTGACCAAAGTCACAGTATTGATGGGTATATTACCCGTCAAATTCAGTAAATCTGACTAAATTTCATAAAAAATAAAATTTTATTATAATAAAAAATATATTCTGAAACAGAATAAAAATACAAATATATTTTCTTAATGAAAATAGAAAATCTGACCAAAGTCACAATATTGACGGGTAATATACCCATCAAATTTAGAAAATCTGACCAAAGTCACGATATTGACGGGTAATATATCCATCAAATTTAGAAAATCTGACTAAATCTCATAAAAATAAAATGTTATTATAATAAAAATATATTCTGAATCAGATAAATATAAAAATATATTCTGAATCAGATTTATAATAAAATCATATTCGGATTCATAAAAGATAAAAGTAAAAATATATTCTGAATCAGATAAATATAAAAATATATTCTTAATCAAAATAAAAATAAAAATATATTTTATAAATTCAAAAATAAACAGCAGCGATGACGGTCAGTCTACCATTCCACTGGGGTCCCTTCTGCCGGTAAAGTCTTTTGCCAATAAGGTCCTAAGAGTCCTTTTTTTTTATTTGGTAAAGGTCTTTCTTATGGCCCACAGGCACTCTTCATGGTTAAGACCTGTCTTATGGTCCACAGGTACCTTATTGAGACTTTTTGGTCCGGTGGGCATTCTTTCTGAATGCCCCTATGTGGGTATCTTTAGTGAGGTCACAAGGTCACGAGTTCACATCACCCTGCTGTTTATTTTGGGGACGCAAGCGATTTCATGTAACCCCCCACCTCCCAATCAAACCCGGGGGTAAGTGCAAAACTGCACTCACCACGTTGTTCAACATGGTGAGGGGTACATGAAATCTCATGGGGCTTGCTTGCGCCCCCATTTATATAGCATCTGTTGCCGAATGCAAGATAATATATCTTTAGCATTTTTGGAGACTCGAACACGCAGTGTTTACACTAGTGGATCTGCACTCAGAACAAAGTTCGAACGCCTTAACCACACGACTATCGGAGTTCTTATGAATATATAGTTAAATTTAAGTATATAACTACTCGCGCTGTCTTACACGTGATAATGTCATGGACGGCAAATTTCTACACTCAAAGAATATTCTGATTCTGAATAAAATCTGCAATTTTATATATTTCTGCCGTTTCTGCCTTGTTAAAACACTGCATTTTCAACTGTAACACTGTTACGGACCAGAACTGTGTTAGTAAATGCGTTGGATTGATATTGTTCTGGTATATTCCGCCTACTGCAGAACTGCGTAGATTCATTCAGTATAGTGTCGTCTGCTGAGATCTATATGTGTACAATATAATATCACGGCTGAGGTTTTCATGTTTATTTGAGGATATATTTTCTGCAGTTAATACTTTCACATAGCTGAGATATCTAGACTGAAGAGATATTTAAGTATTACGATTAGACTGTAGTACAATAATTGCTCAATTACTTTATCAGTGATGACGGATTCTTATTACTGAATATATATAGGCAATAACAAAAAGAAGGGAGACAACTACTTGATTGCTCTATCAGCGACGACGGATTTATCTCGCTTCATTGTATATACCGGAATGTAATTTTTTGATCGTATTTAACTGAATATGCTGATTTGGTAATATTATTTGCAGCACGATATATTGAAGCACGGCAAATACCAAAATATTTTCCAGCCGTATATATTAATGGAAAAATTATTTCTTCATTTGTTTCTGTGTTTGTGGATATAACTGATCTTGGAGAATTATTATTATACTCGGCTCTTCCGAATTTTAAATTCTGACTTTGTGTAACAACTTCAAGATTACATAAAGAGTTATTTTCTTTATTACCGTCAATATGATTAAGTACAAGTCCATCTTCCATGACCCCATGAAAATATTCAAATACAAACCTATGTGAGTAATATCTTTTTTTTCCAATAGTAAATCTAAAATAACCAGCATTATCAACAGTACCGACTGTTTTTTTTAATCTGCAATTTCTGATTACACCATCACGAGATGCTTCATAATTCTTGATGATGGGATGCTTAACAAATTTATTTTGCTCCATTTGTATATATAATATTATTTGTCTAAATGATTATTTTGAAATCTGGCCAGATAGTCTTAAGCGGTTTTTATGGGGGATTCACCTGACGAATTTTTATCATACTATCGTTTTAGTTCTCTGTATCTTTTACCACCACACGCTAAACACAATTGGGTTTCTCCTCTGACCCCAACACCGCATCGTAAACACGATTTTGGTCCTAGACTGCCTCTTCGGAAACTTTGCATATGTTGGCCGCAAAATTCATTTACACATGATTTATTACAAGGAGTTGAAAATCCAGTCATAAGTCATCGGCATTTATTGTTTGTTTGAATCATTATATATATATAATTAAAGTTTAATTAAACATATATTTGTCTTAAATATAGTATGGAGGAATTTGAGAGATTATCCACAACTGAGCCTTCCACCGCAAGATTTGATCTTGACAAATTACCAAAATCTGAATTTAATTTTTCGATGCAAGATCTGGCTTTGATAAATAGTGATATAACCGATCGTATCAGTGAAAGTAAAGAAGAATTTCGCAATGATGGTGCGGCTCATACTTGGTCGACATTCAGGATTATAAACGACAACAATGGTGTTGTTGATGCTAGAATGAGCGACAAACGAAGTAAAAATATTATTAACTATCTCGACAATCAGAGACATATTATTCTAGTAAAATTTATTGTGCAGACAGATGATGACACTTGGATTATTCGTGATAAACGTGAACCCATACGGCTTCATACTGGAAATAATACTGTTACATTAAATAAACAATCAAAACCAGGAATATTGACTGGTATTGATAAACCATATTATGAACGAGAGTATCCTGTCACGGCAGTTATATATGCATTATATCCGCTAAATAATAAACCTAGCGTGATAATCTCAAACCAATGAAATGTCAAGGAGACTAAACTGCGTAGCTGAGCTAGTTATGGAACATTTCTCAAAAGCAATACGCGGAAACGGTTTAACTGATCTAAGACGTAAACAAATAAATACGTGGGCAGAAACAGTTAAAGATACCGGAGCATCTCTCATCGACGTTGCTAAGCTAGAAAAGAAATTACGATTTCCAATAACAGTAAAAACACTAACCGGAGAATTTTTGTACGAACCAAAATATATAAAAAATGGAACCCCAATAACAATCATTGATCATAACGCACATGCATGGACTGATGCTGTAACAATATTTCCACGAGATAGAATAGTCAGATTTTATAACAATTATATATTTGATGCTATCAATGATATTAGTAAAAATGATCCTGTATCTGTTTGGTTATTTCAGAGTTCAGAATCCGCATATTACGATCAGTTTGTAAAACCTAACGGAGATATTTATCGTAGAGAATCTCTTCATGAAGAAATGAAGAATCTTGCACTGAAATATTCTGATGATGTTGAAGTTGAACAATTAGTAAATAATTGTTTTACAGTTCCATCAGTTGCGGCTCACTTTGCTCAGAAGAAAAATTCATGGTCGCCGACACGATCAGAATTCCTTGAAGATGTTCAGAAAAGTTGTGTCGAATATGGACATGGCGGATTATGGAATACCCGATACGATCATCGTAAAGTTATATCCGTTGATATGGTAGCGTGTTATCCTGGCTGTTTTCTTGGATACGGAGACTGTTCTGAATACTTTAAATGATTTGGTCATCCCACACACGAGATGACCAGAGCTGCGATAAATGGATCATTGCCTGATTTTGATTTAACTGGACTTGCTTGTGTAAAATCATTTAAGTTTCGTAATAATCTTCATCCGATCGTTTATACGTGGTTTGGTAGACATTTCTCAGAAAAATATTGGGTTTCAATAGTTTTATTAAGATACATGCTTGATGCGGGAATCTTAGTGTCGTTGAGAGTAAGTGAAGCTATTATATCATATCATTCTCAGAAACAAGTTTGGCTACCACAACAAAAGAAACATTCACCCCTGACAGAGTCAGGCGAAGATTGGGATAAAATTGATTATGAAAATAAAGTTGCAAATGATCTCGGTAGAAACATAATCGGTAAATTTACTCAGGGAGGATCATATGATCATAAACGACATTGTACAAGATTAATAATGGATGATGCTGAGTTAGATTTTATAATTACTGATACAACGAACAAAGGAACATTTATAAGTAGAAGTAATGCTTATTTGTCAGACGGAACGAAACTAGGTACAATTGTGAGTTATATCGATGGTGAGTCACCACAATTTACTCATTTAAGATCTTCTATGCTCGCTTACGTTTCTATAAATTTATTATCGATGATAAATAAATTTCCTTGTTACGCTGTCAGAGTTGCTACGGATTCATTTTATATAAATAAAAAATATTTAGATTTGGTAAAACCGTTACTCGGTAGCGGCTAATGGGGATCATGGCGAATAAAACACGAAAGTATACTTGACTATTCTGAATCAGCAGACGTTGATAGCACGGAGACATATTACGGTAATGACAATCAAACACCAGTATCAACATCACCATCTGTATTTGATCCCGTGTCTAGATATAAAACCATTTATCTCAATGGACCTGGAGGTTCTGGTAAAACAACACGTGCGATTGAATTATTTTGGCAGAGTTCGTAGGACATGATTATGTTGACACCTACACACGGACTAGCAAGAGAAATAAAACAACGAGGAGTAAAATCATGTACATACCATAGTTTCTTCAGATGGTGTGGAGATACGTGGACACCTGAGCGAATGGGTGAGAAATATATTCCCAAAATCATCATCTGGGATGCGATTTGTACAGTATCGTTAGAAACATTAAAAATATTTCTTGATTGGTTATTAACGAAAAATACTGCTGTGATTATGTGCGGCGATCATGGTCAACCATCACCTTTCGTTGGGCAGTCTCCACATGAGTGGTTAAAATCATTTGTGGATTATTATGAAGAAATAATTGATGAACATAGAGCCATTGATGAACCTCTGAAAGGATTTAAAAGATTAATCAGACTACAGCCAGATAAAATACAATGTGAGATAATGCGTGAAATAATTCCGGAAACTCCTGTGAACGATTTTTGGAATCTGTGGACACCAAATGATTTAATAGTTGCGAGTAGAAAAATAGTTCGTGATGAATTGCAGGAGAAATTATTTCTGTTACACAAGGAAAGATTTACAACGTTACCTGTACCATTATGTTATCGCCCAGCAGATACTCGACGACAGAATATTGAAGCTGAAATTCCAGGAACAAATGAAAAACAAAATCTTGTATTGAATGATATTGTTTTGGTTGATATTAATGTTGTTGAGAGAGCGTTGAATATGAATAACTCACCGTGGAAATTGGGATATGCCATAACGATTCATTCGTCACAAGGACTAACTGTTATTGATACAAATATCTGGATTGTCGATGACAGAATCGAATGGTCAAATTTAGTTTATCTAGCAGTATCTCGAGTCAGGAAAATATCTCAACTGCATAGAGTTGTCATAGACTCCACAGAAAATAATAATCAAACTGTTGGTGACACTGAAGGTGTTATTGGCCTAATAAGAAAAAAAAATATCCGGTTATAAGCAATGTGACAAAAAATAAATCGTGATTTTGATATCGATATTGAATTTATTATGACGCTAAAACAACAACAGAATAATCGTTGTGTAATCTGCAACTGTTACATGTTATGGAAATATTCGAGTAATAATCCAAGACAGTTCACCGTAGACAGAATTAATAGTGATCTTGGTCATACACGTGATAATGTCACATTGACATGTCTTGACGCAGGGGTTCCAATCTACAAAAGTGAACGCGGTGGTAATTGTGTGTCTTCAGGAATTACTTGTAATTGTTCACGTACAAATCCGCGTTGAGGAGCAGTTGAATCTAGTCTGTAGAAGGCAGGTCTACCAGTGGATCTATCTACGCTAGAACTTTTATGTGTAGTCACACTCCAGATAGGATCATTTGCTTTTTTTTTTTACCCCCTTCAAGTTCACCAGGTTCATATAAATACTTTACAGTCACATTACCTAGTACTGGTTGTTTTGAAAAGTCACGTCGTTGCTCATGGCCATCGTCGACCACCTCGTGGCACGAGGGTATATATTTTTTTGTAATTGCATTAATAGTTTTCATAGAAGTTGCACGAGTAATTTCATTATTTAACGCAGCTATCACATTTGGTAATCTTGCAACCCATTCACGAGATTATTTATTATATGGATATAATTGACTTTTCTGCGACACGAAAACAAGAGCCAGTTAAGCATCACCCAGCGCTACCGAATTCTATCAGAATGATAATAATAGGTCCATCTGGAAGTGGGAAGACGCAATTATTGCTTAATCTGACAATAAGATGGCTGAAGTGAGATAAATTATATTTAGTAGCACCATCTGTAGATGATCAGCGATGCTATGAAGTACTTAAAGATTTTAATGAAAATGCAAAGTTGCTGAATGAAGACAGTGACGTTATTGATTTTATCACTGATATTGATGAAGCGCCATCTGTAGATGATCTTGATGGAAGTATTAATAATTTAGCAGTATACGATGATGTTATGCTGGACAAACAATCAACTCCAGCTAGGATATTTTCTCGAGGTAGACATGAAAAACAGACGTGATTGATGTTACACAGCGTTATACACAAATACCAAAAGTGATCAGAGATAACTGTAATATTTTAGTTGTGTTTAACTGAGTTGATAATCATACGCTGCAAAATAGTTATTATATTTGGTGTTCAGGGGACATGGATATGATTAAGTTCAAACACTTTTTTTCAAAAGCACAAGCTACCCCGTTTGGTTTTATAACAATAAATTTACATGATCCGAGGTCGAGATATCGTAACGGACTTGATACAATATTTAGATAAAAACCACAGCAGCAGAGAGGGTGGGCTGACAAAAATGACACGTACGAGCACCTCATAGCATTTACAAAAACAGATGTCACGAACGAGTAACAGCGTAAATAACTCACGTAGAGAGAATCTCAATTCGGTTAGAGGTTCTGGTTTAGAGTTATTGACCCTATATTTTTGCCTTATTTAGTATGATTTTCATGTTTAAATCTTTTGGTTCGAAAACCAATTTGTAGGGTCCACCCTCTCTGCTGCTTATATATATATATATATATATGCATGCAATAAACTGACGACGAACAGTGTAAAACTAGTATCTAACTAGCCTGAGAGTTTTCGAATCCTAATGAGTCTTTTTCAAAGGCATATACAAAACATAGACAAAACAAGTTGATATAGGCTGGTTGAGACATAATACATTTAAAGTTTTAATTCATGTAGAAACAGCCATGTAGAGTTTTGCAAACGCAACGGTTTTTGTGTTTTATTTGTTTGTTTTGTCTACGTTTTGTATATGCCTTTGAAAAAGACTCATTAAGAGTCGAAAGCGCCAGGCTAGTTAGATACTAGTTTTGCACTGTTCATCGTCAGTTTATTGCGTTTATCTCAATCAATCCCTGACACACGTGATCCCTTGCTGGATCCAGCGCGCTTGAAAGGGCTGTTATTCGCCATATGATTTGTATTCTTTATATATATATATATATATATATATATATATATATATATATATATATATATGGTTAAGTGGTTCTTACATTTTGTAACAGAGTTTAGGATTACCTTTGCCTACACAGACTGAATATGGTTTACCCATTGTTACAAATAAGTTGTTTTTGTCCTGCTCTAGCTAATAACCTTTAAAATAATTTTTAAATATCTTAATATTTTCTGTACAGTCTTTACAACGGCGAAACTTAAGTAACATAGCCTTATATCGTTGTGGAGAGAAAAACAAACTCACAAAGAAAAGTAAAAAAAGTGTTCATAGTATGTAGTATAGACATGGCGAGTTTTGCATAGCTCAAGTTTAAGTCTTGGCATAACAGTAGTAAAGGTCGGTTTATGCTCTAAATTATGTCACTACAGTAACTTGGACAGGGAAAAGATACAGGGCAGTTAAAACTATGTTGTTAGGTTCGTACTGTGTTTCTCAAAACCCAACGGCCATTTTCAAGACACACTTAGATCTCATAGAATATAAATACTACTCAAATGATTGCCAAATTAAAATGAAATCAATCCAATATAAATTGCATGTGTGCGTTATTTTAACCATACCTAAACAACAAATGAGAATTTGCGTTTGGTATATTATCTCTGAATCAGAATCACAACGAAATTTCAGAAAACATAATTTATTTCAACTTGTTCCTTTACTCTCAAAGGCAAATAAAATTGTATTCTGAGAGTGGACCAAACTTAGCTCCCTTGTCCATAGTCCTAGAATCAATTGTTCAGTTTCCAGCGTGCAGCTGGCTCGTCAGTAGTGGAAACCATGTTTCGAAGAAAACTTGGAAAGTGATCACTACTGTAGGGGTTATTCTCAACCTCCCAGTCATAATATAATTGTAGACAATGTGACCACAACAGTCAGATGAGTGTGAGGCTTATTGTTAACAATGCACAAGACATATATCGAAACAAAATCTTCAATCTTTTTGCATCTAACACACATATCCTTAGAATCCCATAAAATGCTATGACAATTTAAATTTTATAAGATAAAAAGGTGTTGGTAGCAGTTGAATGAGGTTTGAACTAAGCAAATGCTTGGTGGGATATAAATGGAGCAAATCACCTAATAAAGAGTGACACAGCAAAGCTTGAAAGTTTGTATCTAAAACATCTGATTGTAAGGAGCAATAATCTTAATATAAGGACAGACAGAAAGACATACAGACAGGCAGTGGGTAGTAACGTATATTGTTTTGTTTCAGTTAGTATCTCGTGCACATTTGTTATATCTATTCGGATTCCTACATGACGGTCTAACATGTATTGCTTCAAACCGATCGTACAAATTTTAAAACTCATATATTTGCATTAAGTCTGAAACTCACTTTTGTATCCAAACGCTCAGACATATTATAAAGGTAGTAGATGCAAATATTTGTATACAATTCCTGCACTCATTGTTGCGCTGTCCGTTCCATGGTTCATTCTCATTGTTACTGTGAATAGCAGAAGCATACATCATGTGCAATAAATATTCTTTTTTGTATGTCATTACAGTGGAGTCTGATCGGGCTTCTCCACAGCATATCACTTCTGTTCTGCTGAATACTAAGCACTAGAACTCATATTTACCATCTCTTCCGACACTTTGACCAACTGCAAAACAAACAAAATTAGGGTTTTCAGATGAGAAGCAACACTTCGTTACATTTTCTCATAAAGTTGTTAAGTCGGGGCATAAGAGAGAGAGAGAGAGAGAGAGAGAGAGAGAGAGAGAGAGAGAGAGAGAGAGAGGTGCGACTAAAGTTCAGATAATAAAACTGAGATAGCTGAATAGATAAATATATGGTTTCCTGGATAGACGTGCCTTGCAAAAATGTCCTTCATGTGCAATATTTGGGGCAAAAAAATAAAAATAACATGGATTTATATTTTGCAGTTGTGATTGGTTGGATGGATGGTTGATCTGAGTGTTTAATAGCACACTAGCACACTGAAATGTCGAGGAAATAGGATTAAATAGCCTTGCCCAGAACATAATACGGCAGCTGAAGCGGATTGGTTTGTGCTGGATTTGAACCCCAACCCACTCATAAATAAATAGACTGTCACAGCAGATAATAGCTTTTTCCATGATCAATAAAGTACTATTTATGAACATGTTTCGTTAACTGATCAATAAAGTACTCTTTATGAACATGTTTCGTGAATATGTTTCACAATTATGTATACCTCTTTGCCTATATATATATATATATATATATATATATATATATATATATATATATATATATATATATATATATATGGTGCAGTCTCTATGGTATACCCAAACATAAAATGTTCCGGCACCAGCGCTAGAGGTTCGTGCATCATCTTCAGTATAATTCCGGAGAAGGTCTTCGACATCGGCGTATATTTCAAGGACTACCTGCATCGGTTCAAACTCCTTAACCCGTCTTATGAGACTGTCTCAACCAGTCAGCCCCAGTAGGTTTCTGATAGTTTCCCAATTCTGAATTATACAAAGTGTATATAGCATAGCATAAATTGAAGCCCAGTCAGAGATGTTAAATGATACAATTATCTTTTATGATAGCACATATTCCTTAAACTTAGAGTGAGAAGAGGCTATGGAAGAGCAACCACCTTGACAATTATTTCTGACTTTGATAAGAGATTACTTCATTCATTTAGTTCAGGTAAGTTTTATACGAAATTGTATTTGTACCAGACTTGTACATGCTCAGAATAAAACTGTCCAAATCAACGAAAGTACTGCAAGTTATAACCATTTAAAAAAGTAGCATTTGTTTTAGAGGTGAACCTCTCATCCTACAAGCCGATAGCAGTCCTATTCACAATAATTCACAGAAATTGCCCACAAGAAACAGCTGAAAATGGCACCGATATACAACTAATTTTATGTCGTATCTAATAATTCTATCCATTTGTACTCTGTCGTACCTAATAATTATATCCATTTGTACACTGGCGTATCTAATAAGTTTATCCATTTGAACACTGTTGTTGCTAATTATTCCATCCATAAATGGCCTCTACTGTTGTTAAGAAAAGCAGTCACATTGTATTCCGTGGAATTGAAGCCCAGACTGGAATGCTTATACGGATCAACACGGTGTCCATTAAAGTAAAATTTGTCCGTGACAAATTTAACCTTTCATTTGTTCTTTTGAATATAAGAATACGACGTGATTAGATTGAGTTCACCCCTACAAACTCGAAAGGATACATTCATCGATTCCAAAATTCTAAACAGGGAAGTGCGGAAAAGTAGCACGAGTTATATCCCCTTGTTTATAGAACTAAAACACAAGCACAAACATACCGCTGCAAAGTAAGGTAAAAATGCCCGGATGGACCCGGGCTAAAGCAAAGGGCGCCGGCAGAAATTTTTTTGGGGGGAGGTGAGGGATGGGGCAAACAAGTAGTGATCAGCTATTAAGTTTTAACGATGTAGACCAAAGCATGTTTAATTGTGAAATCTAGGGGAGGGGGTGGGGGCAAGTGCCCCGCCTTCTTACCTCTATATGCGGGCAACCATGGTTAAATTCCAGATGCCACGAGTTCCAGACGCGTGCCTACCACTAAAGCCATCCAAGCCGACGTATCAGTGAGCTATCACTGGATATTAAACCATAGTGGCAATAAAGTTTGAGGTAAACTACGGAAAATCATATGTTTAGCTGGTTTATGTTCTCTGTTTTCCTTTTTACATTTTCAGTGTATCCATTTTGTTCATGTTAGACACCTTTCTCCCCACATTCTATCTCTCATTCAAGGCTCCCATTACACATGCAAAATAGCCTCTTGTGTTTTGTGAAAACCGCATTCCACATTTCCTCATTTATCTGGATCTGTACCGGCCTGAATTGAATCTTTTCACCAGAACTGACTTGCAAAATATGAATTTGTTACCATTTTTGTCACAAAGAATCTTACATCAATCACATTTTTTTTTAATGTCATATGCTTTTCGATGTTTTATTTGCAACGGATTACCAAGGTATCAATTTCCTTGGATAGGTTTCTCCCAGTCCGTTCTTTTGGGGAATGAGCTAATATATCTCATATGGACAAAATAAAAACGTTAACACTCAAATGGCATTATTTATTATGTTAGTAAGGAGTTATTGGAAGGGACCTACCACTCAGAACAAATGGAATTTGTGCACATATTTTTAGCTTTATTAGTTTAAATTAAACTTAACCTCTTAATCGTTGTTTCCTTTCTTCTTGACATTACAATCAACCATGAATTATGCAATGAAAACTAAGAAAACAACTGTAACATTGAATAATGATGCATTGATGTTTACCATTGTTTTGTTGGAGTCACCGGCATGCAGATGAACCTCTAAATCTATGATCTTAGTGCGCTTTTGGAACTTGTATTGAACAGAAACTTCCTTTCCCTCAATATAAGTGTGTGAACTTGGTCCTTTTGTGACAAGGTTGTACTTTTCCCCTTAAAGTTCTATTTTAAAATTTGAGACATCCTCACTATAATATTCTTACTTTTTACCATCTTGTCATGAGGGATATTTCCTGGTCTGAGGTGAAAAATTCTGATATAAAGACATCCTTTGTTCTTCATCTATTGTTGTCATTTTTGACACTAATATAACTGAAGTGTATGCTAGCGGGTTTCAAGGGGTGAATTAAGTCTATATTAACAACTTTTAGAATTACTTTGTGCACTGTTTACATTATTTCTTTGCATTGATGCAAACTGGTATCAGTTTACGGTCTGCCAATTGGCCTTGGATTCAAAACCTCTTCATTCATCAGTTTCTAATGTGAAAAGTGACCGAATAAAATGAACATGATTAGGTGCCCTAAACACTTCTTAATATATAATTCAAGAAAACAAGAAAACGAAACTTCAAATAAGGACATTTTAGGAAACCGTAATATCATCATAATGAAAAATACAGATTTGTGTCATTTGATATTATTTATTACATCGTGCTTGCTTATATGTGGATATGTCAAACGTACTCAAGTGAATAGCAGATACACAAGTAATAAAGAAAATCGTGAGATAACTATTCATATTATGCATTTATACAGCTATCTACATCTATAACGATTGAAAATTCTTTAAATACAATACTTATTCTTAGTACCTATAGGCATTAAATATGTGTTCATTATTATAATTTAGTTCACTTAGAATGTCACCCAAAGCACTGTGGTACATGCTTGGCGTTGCAAGGTTGTCAATACATAAAAAGCCCCAAAAGGTGTGCTCGGTATATGTGTGAGACCATAATTTATTTTTTCAGCCAGGGAACCAGTCTACATGTGTGTGGGGGTGGGGGGCGGTGGGGAATGGAGTTCTAAATCTATTGAGATACACCCATTGGCTAATACATAGGTTCTTTTTTCCCCACAATATATTTCAATTTATGTGCTTTAGTTGATATCAAATTGCATACGCCATTTTGATAGCTTGGATTTAATATCGTACCAACAAAATAGCGCATGACTCTTTATGCGAGGCCATGTTATTAGGTGCCCACTGGTGAGACCCACAGCTTAGCAACATAAAGTTTAAACAAATGTTGCGTAGCGTCTGTTTTTCAAGGCTGGAATAAACATTTCCCAGCTCTAATGAATGTACTCATTCTAATGTTTGTATATCAATCTAATTCATAAATTATTTTTTATATACTGGGTTCTTTGGGAATGAACTAGCAATTCTATTCTTTGTATGATCCATACTTTAAATAAAGAGTAATTGTAGTTTTTGCGTTATAATAATCCAGTGCGATTATTCTTGATAGAGATAAATTCATGCACGAACGTGCAAATTCATGTGCGCGCAGGTTTATTGTATATTACTAAATTCGTACTCAGTTGTATGTGGCGTATTACATAGTTAGGTCATTGTATTTTAGTGGTTCTGTTACTGGTACAATTTCCATTAGAAACTTAACCCATCTGAAACATCGTCTAAAATAATATGCACTCGTCATTGTTTCTTCTTTTGATTTGGAAACACAACAGTTAAAGGCACACAGCTCCAGGCCATGAAATCGGTTCGGGTACTGGATAGTATCCGCTTTTCTGCATGTCATTGGACTAATATAATAAACTTCGGATTATCTATGCGGACAGGAGTATTTATCTTGACAAGACCCTAGGATCAATAACTAGATACCCTTGTCTCCATGGTAGAATAGTTTGGTATATATGTTTATATTACACCTCATTCGACAGCGTTAAATCCTTATCATCTTAGTTAGAATAATTACTTTAACGATTCATACATTACATTCCTATAGTTTCTTGACGTTTTGTAATACACTGGCAAGCACGTTTTGTCCTGTTGAAAATTAAACCTCAGATTAGCTATTGACTCTTTGATTCTGATTCGGAGCGTGTGAGCTTCGTTTTCGATTCCAGCATACAAAACTGGGTCAATGTACATGTACATGTTCAAATATAAACTTTACTGTCCAAATTAATTTGCAACATTTCCTCATTCGCATAGTAGTGAACATACCAAGGGTCTCAAGAAACTGAATTTTCTATGATGCACTTGTTGTTCCTTAGCACCATGTATATACGGAATATTTGTAAAATGCAGTCAGGCAACTTCTTTGGCACAGAAGTACTGGTAAAAGTAACGCGACAATCTCCTGAATTTTAAATTTTAATTTATAGGAACACATACAAACCTCCAATTCTTTCCTTTTTTCACCAAGCAGTATATATGTTCCCATCATGACGTCGTGTACTACTTGTGTTGGTTGCAGGTAGCTCCTAAGTTCCGATATCGTCCTAGGTCTCATCTCCAGAATATCATGCGTGTATGTCTTCAGCTTCTTCAATTCGTCTCTTTGCTGTTCTGCTTCAGAAATATGAACTTGAAGTTTATTGCAGAACCTGCAGTTTTTTGCCTGTTCTATAGCACTTTCTAAGCAATCCAAGCGTTTCCTTTTGATGGAATCTTTGAGATCTTAAATTAGAATGAACAAGTGATAGACTAAAATTCTTTTATATAAAACATAATAAAAAGAAATACAATTAAATAAAGACAAGATTCAAGAGATTCGGAAATGTGTTTGGTATGATCTCTGATAATACACTATACTACACGTATGGGCACGTCCAGAATATACCCAAATGGCAAATCAAGCATCAGGATGGCAAGACCATAAGAATCCCCTATATGCAGCACAGCAGCGCATGGGAATTATTTAGATATAATTCTAAGAGAAATGAAAACTCGACGTTCTAATTTGACATATTTAGTTTTGGGTGATGAAAGTTGCGTTTCTTTATTTCGAGTCGCGTATATTCGCAAAGTTGTTTTTTTCAGACAACCTAATGTATGATAGAAAAGAAAAACTTCAAACGTATTCCTTAATATTGATTTTAATCTTTCAATCAAACCGTAATGCTTTATGGGCACAATATCTGGCTATGTGTTAATATTGAAAGCATGACTAAATTTGATAACGGATTTGTTCAACTATTTAGTTAACCCTTGCCTTCATTCTTGACACCAGAGTACAAAATTCTCCCCTGTTATCACTGTTACAGCGGGTGTGGTTTCGAGTAAATTTAACAATCAGTGCATTCAACGCCGACAACATTTTGTTGTTAATTATAACAATCATGGAAATCTTCACGTGATCTATCTCAGTAAGCAGTTTAATACTAGCACTGATTCATTAAAGTGTATACTGTTAACGCAGTGCTAAAATGTATACAGTTAACGCAGTGTTCAACCAAATGGAAGCAATATTTATTATGGTCAAAATACTATCAACGTTTTAACCATTTCACATTTCAGTAACCTAAAACTCTTAAATTGTCCAATATTTATATATCTCCCAAATACCTCTCTCTGCTCTGCCAAGTTCTAAGACATCAATTGCTTTTGATAGATCTCCGTTGTCTTCCAGGCCAAGGTCCTGAAAAGTCTCTATTGCTCTTTGCAGGCCATCTATGTCCGTCCGGGTATTTGCCAAGTCGTTCAATTTATTCCTAGCAATCTTTTCCTTTGCAAACTGTTAAAAGATCACTGAGCCAGTCACGGTATTTCAAAATTGTTAAAAACTGATCATTATTATTCTACGTTTGTAACTAAAAATGCATAAAATTATATATAAAATTATATTCCGTGTTTATTTCAAGATGCCAATAGCTTTGCGTTGTTGTTATTAACAGAAAACCATTGTAAAAAAACTCTTCGTTATAAACTATTGTAAATTAGTAAATCACAATCGTTTAAACACGTTTAGGCAATTTCCAAGTCTTCCTTTAAAGTAGTATAATTATAATTGTGTCATTACCTCGTATGTCCTATTTATTTTTCTTCCCCTCTCAGATGTCAGCAGGTAGTTGCATATGTTCTGATGTTCTTCCGAGGAATCTTGTGTTTTAGCAAACATTTGTAGGGCATATTCTCCTCTTTAGATGACTCGTATACTTACTGTAATTTTCTTCTCTTCAACTTTTTGTTTTAGGGCGTGTTTAAGTTCTTTTTTATCCAAAGAATTATGAACCAGCATAGTTTCTATGGAAATGTTTATCTTCCTGGTAAACATCATCGTAATTTCTTTGCAGGCCTGAATTCGGACAATTGCCGCTTTATGTGACAGTGCTTTCACGCCCATTCTCTCCATTACGTAAGAGGGTCCAAATCCAATCGTAGGACTTACAGGGAGAGGTTGGCAGTCTACTTTCGGATCGTGGCAGAAGATTTTGAAACTGCAGAGATCCGATTTTAAGTCTGGAGTCTCTCCACCAACAATCTGCAGCTTGTAAACACCGGCATGCGGAAACCTTACTGTGAATTCGATAGTTGATTTGTCATGTTTCTTAAGAACGTATCTTTGCAGTTGGAGTTCCTCAGAAATAGGTTCCGTCGATTCCTTTTCATTGTAATAAAGTTTATAATCAAAGACGTAGTCCCTCTTTCCTCTGACTGCCACTGTACATTCGCCATCGACTGTTTGAAGTCTGCACTTAAAGCTGCTTGTGATAAGAACCTTTTGTTCAAAGTACGTTTGTCTGCAGTATGGAACTTCAGCAAATTTCTGGATTGTCCAGGGAGTTTCTAGCAGCTGCCATTGTTCCTCATTTGGAAAACAAGAGAAAATGAAATCTTTCGGATTTGTGAGAAAATAATATTCGTTGAGTTGTCGCACGTCTGTGCCCAATGCAGCTCTTTCCCTCTGCCTCACTGCCTTGCCTGTATGCGTAGGAAAAGGGTTGCTCAATTTTTGTACTGATTAATTTCTGTTCGAAACAATGATATTTTCTAGTTGTTTTTGTGTCATTTTAATGTTTCCAACTATTCCCTGCATACTACTAAATGGATCAGTATTATAAGTTCGCCCTGCATAAATTGAAGTGTTTTTGTGAATATATCTTTATGTTATCATATTTTATCTGCAGTTGAATTTAAACGTCTGTTTGAGAAGCTTAAATCATTGTTTGTAATTACAAACTGGTACTAACGCAAATACGTTACTGGTATTGAATAGGGAAGTGAAGAGGATTATAATGGGCTGTTATTCTTTGCCAACAATGTGTTACGAATCGGATAAAGCCATTTAATCTATTTACAGACATAACCGTATATACATATATAAATCTGAACACAAATGCACTGTTGCATTCACAATTAGCGCATGATTTTGTCGCATTAGACAGGGATAGACCTTATTTAAAATTTCCTAATTTCTAAATACTCACAAACGGAGTCTTACCTCCTACCTCAATCTGTACAAAACCTTCTTTAACATGACCCACCACAGCTATGCATGCCCAAAACGGGAAGACCAATCTCCATCCACCGCTGACATAAACGGCGTTCCAAGAATTGTCCAGCCGCTGGCATTCCTCCTCTGTCATACCCACCTCATAGCTTACACTTTTTGCCTTCCTCTTTACAATGACGCACGGTATTTTAGCGGCACTGGAATAATATATTTTCGAGGATAAATAATAAACTTTACTATAAAATACGATTTGCTGCCAATGTTCTTTTTGTGTATAAATGTGTGTGTGTGTGTGTGTGTGTGTGTGTGTGTGTGTGTGTGTGTACCTGACTATTACTATCAGATGTTCAGTTAATTATGACTGTCTCGATTTTTCTTTCATGGTCCTGAAGTAGTCAACAATGTCAATTTAATCACTTAAATTTGTTTGCTTTATTGTTCCTTTCTTTACATTTATTATACAATGAGAAATTTGATATAAGGTCTTATTTCATCGTCAGTCTTTATGTTCCTCTATTGGCCGATTTAGTCTGCCGCCTGACTAACCAAAACAGTGAGTGAAAGAACGGGAGAGACCGGCCTTCTGATATTTTAATATTTAAAAATAATATGCTCTTGTAAGGGGCCAGGGGTGGCTGAATTGTCTAAAGTGCTCGCCTTTACAGATTAGTTCCGTAACACCTCTGCGTGGGTTCAAGTTTCAGGCTAGGCCAATGTGGGTACGTGAGAAAGCTGCTAGGTAGCTTCCCGCCGGTCGGTAGTTCTTACTGTGGTTTTTGCCCGGGTTCTTCCTCTTTTTATACTGGTTGCATTTAAAGACAGAAGGCTGGTTCAAAGGATGTAAGAGCTTTGTTTGTTGGAGATAGCCTTCCCTTTATCAGCAGGTATTAGTTCTCATGCAAAATCGATTGTTAATGGTGATATTGCCAATACAGATATGCAAAATGAGGAAACTAGGTAGAGAAGAAGGCAGTTGGCCAAGAAGCCAGATCCATGCAATGCAGAACAACTTTTTAGTCTTTGGCATTTCATGCTGAATGCATTAGAACAACATATTTGCTGAAAAAATCTGAAAATTAACAACGATAAGGTGAAGGACATCGTAACTGATGGCATCCATGGGTTAGTAGGTCACAATTCTCTTAAAAGGAACGATGAACAGACGTATGAAAATATTGAAGGAATGGAAGATTATATCGGGGTAATTATGGTGCTCAAGAAACCAAATTCGACCCAACGTAGTAAATTTTCGTTGTTTTTAGAATGGGAGGAAGTCCAAATCGCGGCCTGTAAGGTCACATGAAACGTCTAAAGAAATGAACCTCACAGTTTGAAAATGTGCCTTATGATTTGGTAAAACCATGAGGAAAACACTTTTCCTTTCTAAATCACTGTGTAGGAACTAAAAGGACGTCGAGTGAAGTGGATCGGAAATTGTCTATACATTATTGGAAACATGTTCAGATCTCCCAACTAGGATATATAGTGTTTGAAATGTCGTATATTCATTTAAATACATTTAAATATGTTGATTGCAAAGAACGTCATAATGCCAGAATGACATTTGAACTCATAAAACTTATTGTAATCCTAATGACAAATTGGATTTTAATGTAGATGGTTTTTACAGTAAGCGTGTTTGTGGTAATAAATCATCAAAATATTGGGGAGGGGGTATACGGGGTGAATTTATGGTTACTAAATATTGGGGGAGGGGGTATAGTGGGGGAATTTATGTCTACTTAAGTCATTATGTTAAGATCAGCTGAAAATAACTGAAAATCCTAAACAAGGCTATCTGTGCGTACAACTTGATAACAATTTTCACATCTCATAAGGAGTGTCTACACGTATTCTACCGAACGATTATCATGTTTTAGGTATGATAACGTTGACGTAACTGAATAGTATTGTAAAGCATTGCATCTTGGCTAAAAGTTCATGTTAGATCTTAATGCTATGCCTTTAAATGTAAATGATCTTTCCGAATTTCTCTAGTTAAAACGGATCTTTCACTAGTGGGAACAGATGAAAAGACGGCAACGTGTTTGACATCAATGGTCAAAGGTTACTAGACCTATGTAGAGACATTGGATTGGTTTTATCCATTGAGACACACTGCGCTGATTGAATTACACCTTTTGCTCTGTTTCATGTACGTAGATGATTTCTTTGGACTACAGTTCCTTTGATGTTCTGATCATTCACCATGTTAATCAGTAGCAGGAAATAAGGCAAGACTATGACAACATGTTAAATGGTGTTAAGTATCCTGAGAAATTGATTTGGTGCAATGACAGGAAAGACTGACATTTCTTATTTCATCCGTATTTTGAAACGAGTTGCGAGGAATAAACTAATAAGCACGTAGCAGCAGAGAGTGTGAACCCTACAACTTTGTAGAGACCTTATTTTTGAAATTTAAGGGTTCCTACGAAGGCTAAAAAAAAGTTTTTGCCTTAACAGTAAAAACTTCTCTAATTGACCAGATTTTTTTCTGATTTTTTCACGTGCTGGTCACTACGCGTATGTCGTTCACCCTCTCTGCTGCTATAATTAACCAAAGATTTTATCAAGACCTATTCGATATCTAGATCTTGGACCATGTAGATTTATTGTTATAAATCCAAACGGAACAGCTTGCGCTTTTGAAAAGAAGTTTTTAAATTTAATCATGTCCATGTCCCCAGAACACCAAGTATAATAAATATTCTGTAGAGTATAATTATCTACGCCATTAAAAACAACCAAAATATTGCAGTTGTCTCTGATTACTTTTGGAATTTGTGTATATCTCTGGGTAACATAAATCACATCCGTGTTTTTATGTCTACCTCGAGAAAATATTCTAGCTGGATTTGATTGTTTGTCCAGCATCACATCATCGTACACTAGGAGATTATTAATGAATCCATCTAGGTCATCTACAGATGGAGCTTCATCAATATCGGTTATACAATCAATAATATCATTTCCGTCTTCGTCCAGTAGTTTTGCATTTTTATTAAAATCTTTAACTACTTCATAGCATCGTTGATCATCTACAGATGGTACTACTAAATGCAGTTTGTTCCACTTGAGCCATCTCATTATCAGATTAAGTAATAATTGCGTCTTTCCACTTCCAGATGGGCCTATTATAATCCTTCTGATAGAATTTGGTAACGCTGGATGGTGCTTTACTGGCTCTTGTTTTCGTGTCGCTGAAAAGTCAATTATATCCATATAATAAATAATATGAGTCTATAATGTGTTTGATGCAGAGCATCTACACCTACTACTGAATTAACGACAATAACAACAAAAAATAAAAGACGCGCACTTACAGGTAAGTGTGTGAAATGTGGCACCAAGAAATATAAATTTATTCCAACAAAGACAGGTGGGGGGGATATTACTGCTTCGTTAGGAAAATTACCAGGAACTCCATGGGCTAAATACCCCGGTGAGAAACATTTACCCGGATATAATTATTGTGGTCCTGGAACTCGTCTCGATATCAGACTCGATAACCAAGATCAACCAAAACCAGGAGAGAATCCAGTAAATAAGATTGATCAAGCATGTCACATTCATGATGTTGCTTATAAAAGTCCAGATTTGCAACAACGACATCTCGCAGATGTGAAATTGATTCACGCATTAAATTCTATACCTAATAAATCTCTCAGAGAAAAATTCGCTAGTTTTCTAGTGAAATCTGCTATGAAAGGCAAACTAGTGCTAGGGGCTGGCAATTAAATTATATAACTATCATAATGGAATCTGTTTATTATTCCCCGAGAGGGTATTGGAGAGGTAAAGCAGCGATTAGTAAACTCGCCGAAGCAGCAAAAGTTTCACGTGATGTTGCTGCATCATGGTTAGCACGACAGGCAATATGGCAAATATTCCTGAGTCCACCTAAAAGAATTCAGTACGCGCATTTTGATGTTAGCGTTCCTAATGAAGTTCATCAAGCAGATATTTTGTTTTTACCACACGATACCATTAAAACACGTACACGTCAACACACGTATAGATACGCATTGACTGTTGTTGACGTTGCGAGTAGATACAAAGAAGCGGAGCCATTATCAACAAAGACAGCATCTGAAGTTGCATCTGCGTTTGAGCGCATTTATCAACGTGGTGGTCTACGATGGCCACGGTTATTACAAGTTGATCCTGGTAAAGAATTTCTTGGAGCAGTATCATCGTTGATGAACAAGCATAACGTTAAAATCAGACGAGGACATACTGAAATTCATTGTGATCAGGCAATCGTTGAACGATTTAATAGAACACTTGCTGAGCGGTTATTTGGATACCAATATGCAAAGGAAATATCTACTGACTTTAAGGATATATCTCGTGAATGGGTTGCAAGATTACCGAGTGTGATAGCTGCGTTGAATAATGAAATTACTCGTGCAACTTCCATGAAACCTTCTAATGCGATCAAAAAAAAATATATACCCCGTAACTACGGAAAACGTGAATCTTTCTCTCAACCAGTATTAGGTAATGTAACTGTAAGATATTTATATGAACCTGGCGAACTTGAAGGTGGTAAAAAAAGAGCAACCGATCCTATCTGGAGCGTGACTACACATAAAATTTCTAGCGTGGTAAGATCCACTGGTAGACCTCCAATCTACAGACTAGATTCTACAGCCCCTCAACGTGGATTTGTACGTGAACAATTACAAGTAATTCCTGAGGATACGCAATTACCACCAAGCTCAATTTTGTAAACGTCCAGAACCTCGACGTCGATTACACTCAAGACAGGTCAGCATCACATTATCACGTGTATGACCGAGATCACTATTAATTCTGTCTACGGTAAATTGTCTTGGATTAAAACACTGCCATGACATATTACAGTTGCAACTTGCGCAATGATTATTCTGTTGTTGTTTTAGTTTTATAATAAATTCAGCATCAAGATCAAAGTCACGTTTATATTTTTTGTCACACTGTTTATAGCTGACTAATTTTTTTATTGATATCGACATTGTTAGTGATTTCTTCAGTTATTACGTAATCTACAATAACCCTACGCAGTTGCGATATTCTCCTGACTCGAGATACGGCGAGATAGACTAAATTCGACCATTCAATACGATCATCTACAATCCAGATTCTAGTATCAGTTATAGTTAATCCCTGCGACGAGTGAATTGTTATAGCGTATCCTAACGTCCATGGCGATTTATCCATGTTCAACGCGCTCTCAACAACATCAACAACAACCAACACGATATCATTCAAGACAAGATTCTGTACCCTTGGTGGAACCAAGGCACCTGGTATTTCAACATCAATATTTTGTCGTCGAGTATCTGATGGGCGATAACACAAAGGTACATGTAGATCCGGAAACTTTTCTTTATGTAACGTAAATAATTTCTTTTGCAGTTCATCACGAACTATCTTTCTACTTGCGACTATCAAATCAGCAGGTCTCCATAAAATCCAAAATTCATTCATAGAAGTGTCTGAAATTACTTTACGCAGTATCTCACATTGTATTTTATCTGGCTGTAGTCTGATTAATCTTTTAAACTCTTTTAGCGGTTCATCAATAGCTCTATGGTCATCATTTATTTCTTCGTAATAATCTACAAATGTTTTCAACCATTCATGTGGAGACTGTCCAACAAAGGGTGGTGGTTGACCATGACCGCCACACATAATCACAGCAGTATTCTTCAATAACAACCAATCAAGAAATATGTTTAGTGTTTTTAACGACACCGTGCATATCTCGTCCCATATAATATACCTAGGTATATATTTTTCACCCATCCGCGATGGGGTCCATGTATCTCCGCACCATCTAAAGAAACTGTGATAAGTACATGATTTTACTCCTCGTTGCTTTGTTTCTCTAGCAAGTTTATGTGTTGGTGTCAAAACAATTATATCTGAGTTATTATTCATAAATAAGTTAATCGCACGAGTTGTTTTACCTGAACCACCACACCCATTAAGATAAACGGTCTTATGTCTAGATACAGGATCGTACACAGATGGTGCAGATGACTTTGATATTTGATTATTATTTTTGTAATATGTCTCCGCAATTTCAACATCGGCAGATTCAGAATAACTAAGTATATTTTCTTGTTTTATCCTCCATGTCCCCCATTCACCATTACCGAGTTTTAATAAATCTTTATATTTTTTGTGTACATAAAATGAATCCGTAGCGACTCTGACAGCGTAACGAGGATATCTATTTATCATCGACAATAGATTTATCGAAACATAAGCTAACATCGAAGATCTTAAATGAGTAAACTGCGGTGAGTTGCCATCAAGATAGCTCACAATGGTACCTAGTTTTGTTCCATCTGATAAATAAGCATTACATCGGTTTATAAATGTGTTTTTCTCCGTTGTATCAGCGATTATAAAATCTAGTTCAGCATCGTCCATAATCAATCTTGTACACGCTCGTTTATGATCGTATGAACCACCTTGAGTGAACTTACCGATTATTTTTTCTACCAAGATCTTTTGCAAGTTTTTCATCGTACTCGTTCCTGCATTTATTTATTTTAATGACATGATCTTCATCAATATCAGGGAATTCTTTCCTGGTATCATCGATATTAAATCTGTCCGGTTCTGGTAACCAAACTTGCTTCTGTGAACTATACGATATAATCACTCCAGTTACTCTCAACGGTATTAAAAATCCAGCATCAAGCATATATCGCAATAGTACTATCGGAACCCAACGTCGCTCTGAAAAATGTTTTCCGAACCAAATATAAGTAATCGCATGGAGATCTTCTCTAAACTCGAATGATTCTACGTGAGCAAATCCTGTTAAGTCAATATCTGGTAAGGATCCGTTTATCGCAACCCTGGTCATGTCATGTGTAGGATGTCCGAATCTCTTAAAGTATTTAGAACATTCTCCATATGCAAGAAAACTCCCAGGATAACACGCTATCATATCAACCGAGATAACATCATTATGGTTGTATTTGGTGTTCCATAATCCACCGTGTCTATATTCTATACAACTTTTCTTGACATCTTCAAGAAATTCCAATCGTGTCGTTTTCTATGAATTTTTCTCCTGAGCGAAATGAGCAGCGACTGACTGAACAGTAAAACAGTTATTCAATAATTGTCTAACTATGACATCATCAGAGGTATATTCAAGCCAAAGGCGTTGCGCAAGATGTTCCATTTCCTCATGGAGAGATTCTGTACGATAAATATCACCGTTAGGTCGTACAAATTGATCGTAATGATCATATTCCGAACTCTGAAATAACCAAACAGAAACAGGATCGGTTTTACTAATATTTTTGATAAAATCAAAGATATCACCGTCATAAAATTTAACCGTTCTATCTCGTGGAAATATTGTTACTGCAGCAGTCCATGCGTGCGCGTTATGATCAATAATATCTATCGGAGTTCCATTTTTTATATATTTCGGTTTGTACAAAATCTCTCCGGTTAATGTTTTTACTGTTATTGGAAATCTCAATTTCTTCTCTAGCTCAGCAACGTCGCTGATAGACGCTCTGGTATCTTTAACCGACTCTGCCCATGCATTTATTTTTTTACGTCTTAAATCAGTTAAACCATTACCACGTATCGCGTTTGTAAAGTGTTGTGTAACTCGCTCAGCCACGCAATTTATTCTCGTTGATGCTGTCAACGGTGATGACAATTTCATCGGTTTGAGATCCCCAACATCAGGTTTATTATTCAGCGGAAATATTCCATAGACAACCGCAGTTACAGGGTACGATTGCTCATAATACGGTTTATCTATACCAGTTAGTATTCCTGGTTTAGATTTATTACTCAAGAAGATATTATTTCCTGACTGCACGCGGACGGGATCGCGCTTGTCACAAATAATCCAAATATTTTCTTCCGTATTTACAATAAATTTTATTAAAATAAAATATTTTTGATTATCAAGGTGGTTAATGATTACTCTTCCTCGTTTGTCATTCATCGTATTAGAAACATTTCCAACTCTGAATGTTGACCATGCATGAACCGCACCATCGTCACGAAATTCCTTCTTGGCCTCACGGATACGTTTAATTATATCCGCATTCGTTAAAGCTAGATCTTGCATCGAAATACTAAATTTATACTCGGGTAGTCTGTCAAGATCGAATCTGGTTGCGTAGGGTTCAATTACGGATAATTCTTCCATATTATAATTAAGGCAAATATATATTTAATTGAATATTAATCTTTTTGTATATGATTCAACCAAATCATTGCCACTGGTTAAAAATCGGTTATACGTCTCCGTGTAACAAAACATGTGTGAAGGAATACTGTAATTATCATATGCAATGCGTCAGAAATGGGAGTCTAGGACCAAAACCGTGTATTGTGTGTAGTGCTGGAGTGCGAGGAAAGACTCACCTGTGTGCGCAATGCGGTGGTAAAAATACAGAGAATTGAAACGATATTACGATTAAAAATATAACGCTGATTCTCCTATAAAGACCGATGAAGATTATCTGGCTAGATTTTCAAAAAACAATGATTTAGACAAATAAATATTATATATAAATGGAACAAAATGAGTTTGTGTCACATCCAATCATTACTAATTATGAAGCATCTCGAGAAGGTGTGATTAGAAACTGCAGATTGAAAAAACCAGTCGGTAGTATTGATAATACTGGTTATCTTAGATTTACTACTAATGGCAAGAAAAAAAGATATTTATCTCATATATTTACCTACGAGTGTTATTTTGGACTGATCAAAGATGGGTATGTGGTGGATCACATTAACGGCAATAAACTTGACAATTCACTTGGAAATCTACGAATTACTACACAGAGTCAAAATTGTAAATCCGGAAACACAGGAAGGTGTAAATTATACAGAAAGAGAGCTATTAAATCCGTAAATACAGAGACTGGGGAAGAAATTAGTTTTGAATCAATTAATTCTGCTAGTAAATACTTTGACATAGTACCACGATCGGTACAATACGTGGCAGAAAATATACAAAAATCTTCCTTTTCCAAAAGATTTGCACAAAAAATAAGATTTCAATACGTTTAGTCTACCGTATTTTTAATGTTACCAAATGATTTAGCGCTCCTTCAAGTATAATGATAAATATCGTAGTTGTCCGCTTATACGAGTTAATGTCAAAAGCTATCCTGATTGTCCATACTTTGTAAAAACATTTCAGTGAATTTGGATCTCAAGTACTGCAAATAAAAATAATTTTATTTATTTCGTTGATTTTGTTCTGAAAACCGCGTTTTTTGTTCGAAAATCTCGTTTTTTGCATGAAAAATGACCAAAAATCAGTGAAAATCAGTCAGATTTTGACAAATTCTGAGGGTGAAACCCCCAGGAAGGTTAACGGGAATTAACATTAGGTTTTAAATTTATCGATGAAAAACTGGTTTTTTCCGGATTTTTATCGTAATTCGCTAGCAAAAATCTACACAATACGAGCAAAAGAACTGGAAAAAACCAGTTTTTGATCAACAAATTTAAAACCTAATGTTAATTCCCGTTAACCTTCCTGGGGTTTTGACCCAACGAAAACTAGCAAACTCAACGAAAAACATTGCACAACGGGTAATATTGTACTTGATACCTACTGAAATATAATGGTTGGGATACAATATCCACGTGTGTAGGTTGCATTATACTAAGCAGAATGTTAATTTTCCCAAGGATTTTGTTTAGCTATTATCACAGTCAATGGTCCATCATTATCGCTGTCATTTTCACTTGTATTTTCACTCGTATTTTCACAATGCTCTCTTAACTGTCTGATACGAAAGTTTATAATCTTTTTCTGTTCGTATCCATGAGATAATTCTAGCTTGATTTTGTCAATAGCGTTTGAGAGAGGCACAAATAACTTTACCTGATCATCAGTGACAGTTGTCAGTGACTTTAACATTCCTTGTTGGATAATTTTCATAAATTTATAATCGGCGGATAGCGTGAATCTGTTCTCGTTCTTTCGTTGTTGTAATGAGTCAAAATCACATAGAATCTTTTCATCATTAAGATTGTCAGATACAATGATACCGTTATGTTGTAATTTTTTAATCGCAGAAACAATGACATTGATATTTTCAAAATTCATTATATAATAAGTGTATATTTAATATAAAAATAACCAAAAAAATACAGCGCGGGGTGATATTCGATCTACCATTCCATAGTTGTATCAGATAAACCTAATGAGGTTCCGAATCTTTGTTTAGACATTTACCCCCAAGAGAACCCCTAAATATCCGTAATCGAAACTTCAGAGGCTCAGAGGGTTGTCCGTACGTGTAGGTCTTATTTTAGTGACCAACCAGATTCTGTTTATTGCCTTACAAGAATTCCTAGATATCCGTAACCGAAACTCTATAAACTCAAAGGCTGATTGGTCTTTGTGACCTGGAATCTCATTAGGTTTATTTTTAGTTTTGCGATTGTGTCTTTTGGAATGGCCCTTGTGTGGGGTACCCCTTTAGTGAAGTCACAAGGTCACGACCTCATATCACCCCCCGCTGTATATTTTTGATGAGATGATATGATGATGATATGATGATGATGATGATATGATGAAATGCCGTCTTCACGCCAGCACACCAACCCATAACGATCAACCAATGGGTGATTCACAAAAGTGAATCCACCACGTGTTGACGTAGTGGATTGGTGTACTCTGAAGACGGGGGGCTGGAGCCCCCAATAGATTATAAATCTTGGCCTAAAATCGCCTTCCGCAGACATATGTCTTTCTCGGGTTTCGAACCATGACCCTCCGGATGAGAGTTTCTACGCGCTATCAATTGAGCTATCAGACCTTGTTATAAATACATACTGAAAAAGTTAGTGTGTGTTTACCAATAGCCTATTTCCTAAAAACTACAGTAACAAAAACCACAATTTTCTGTGTAAAATGGGATTTTATATTTCTAGTTTCCAAAAAATATATATAATTCTGCATTAACACTGTGCGTAAGCCGTAACCAAGGATAATGATTTAGTCATAGCGGATGTTCTTAAAATAACTTTACACAGTAATCGACCACATATACACAGCCGTTATGGAATAATCAATATGCAGCCACAGTCTTCATAGGGAAAGTTGCCGATTAGCATTGAATGAAACCGCAAGCAAGGTTATATTGACAAGTATATAATATACTGTATTGTATTGTATCATAGACAACATCCGGATATTTTTTTTTTTTTTTGTTATGATAACGCATTATGATTTCACATACAGATTAATATTTAATTCTTCATTTCTTGTGTCCAGAATGCGATTGCTTTGATCTGTAAGTTTAAAGTGTATCCTTGATAATAACGGATTATGAACTCACAGGTACACGGGGTTAATTGGATCTGATACAATTAACCACCCTGGTGGGGCTAATGGACTAAAACTGAATAATATGTACCCTTGCTGGGCCTGGTTAGACTTAGAAAGATCTTCCTGATAGCTACCTTCAATAACATCGCATACCAGATTGACTGCAATAACTGATGTTATGTTTACAATGCCTGGCCAGATATGACGTCCGGCACCAAAAGGGTTGTTATTGTGTTTTAGTATAGCCGGTGGTGGGGCTATTTTTCTCCATGATTCAATTACTCCCGGATAATATTCTTCAATAAGATCATTTAATGATTTCTTCATTTCAGCGTTATTTAAATCTAGCATAATAAATGTTTGTAAATATTTTTCTGTTATTTTGTAATGATTAAGAAATATTTGTTTCGATTCTGGATTTGTGTAACGATTTCCATCGAGTTTAGTCGCAGTGTTTATAATACTTCGATTGGCGATGTATAAATCGAATAAGATCCCATTTAAGTGTTTTATTGACTCGATTATTTGCTGCTTTACACTTTCATTATAATGTTGTGATAATGAAATAAGTAAATTTCTTAAATCATTAAACGTTTTATCGTATTCAGGTTTAAGAGTATCTAAAAAATGTTTAATAAATCCTACATCAACAGTATAGAAACTAATTTTCGTCTTGGTGTCTATGTTAATAATAAATAATGCTTTATTTAACTTGGGGATCCTTTTACCGTCAAAATCGGTAAAGTAATATCTATCGTCGTTTGGAAATCCAAATCTTGTATTACTCCATGGTTGTTTTCCTCGATATTCTGGATTTTTAATGAATTTTTCTTCACTCGTTTTAAATTTATTTTTAGTTGGTTCTGAAACTCCATTATAAACAGGTGCAACTTCAGGCCATCCTAACACTGATCTAATAGAACTTTGATAAATGTCTACGAGGTAATCAGGAGTATTTATTTCAATCACCGCTGATAGTGTTGGTTCGTAAGCAGTGATCGCTATTTTAGATTCTTCCCTTGTGATAGATTTAATTCTGCGTTGGAACTCATCATTAATCTCGTCTATTTGATAACTACCCGTTGTAATTCCAACAACTTGCCAATCAGGACTTCCATCAGGTTTATTTTGATTCGCAAATACCAGTGAATTATTTACTGGTTGTCCAACAAATGGTTTTGACCTAATATTAGGCCAGCTATGATAAACTCGTAATTGTGCTAGCGCTATTTCTTTTGCTAGAATTGCAGTTGGAAAATTAACGCTAAATTCAGGATTGGTTGAACTTAATGATATCATAGTAGTTTTTGACGGCGTTGTATTAGCTACGATCTGCTGAAGTAATTCTAACGATGACATTATTTAAAATACTCCGTATTTAATAGAGCGGAAATTCAACCCTCCACTTTATCATTAGAATCCACTTTGAATGCCTCATGATAAGTTTCCATTATCGTTGCGAACTCCTCATCAGATATTTTACCATCGCTGAGATACGCCGAAAGATAAGATGATAATTTAGAATAAGATGATGTTGCTGTGTGCAATTTCATTATGTACTCGTTTAGTTTATCATTTGTACACGTAGATATTTTCTTAGCGATAATACTGAAAATACCTGCGCATGTTGTTGCCGTTGAAACTATAATTGTTACAACTGCAGGCGCTGTCATCGTTATTGTTGATAGTAATAATCCAGTTCCAGCAATAACAGCAGAAACCGAGTATACCATTATATCAATAACAACCATACGTCGCCGATATTTTTTTACCTTTATCGTGTAATCGTCGATGATATTTTTTAGTTTGGTTTGACACTCACATACTTGAGCGTATCTGTGACGTTGAACATCGATAAATGACTCTTGATTCATTATACTTATCTAGATAACTAATTGAGGAGTTTCACACACAAATTCCAAGCACCACCAGTATAGTGCTCTGGTTAATTTTTTATCAGATGCCTCCAGCAGAAATGTTTCTTCCGCATCTTTATTTATTATAACGGATACAACTCCAGAAAAAGTATCGTTTGAATAACGCCATGGAAATGTAGTAAATATACTGAATTTTGCACTACTAAATACGGACAGTCTGTATACACCAGTGACTTCTGCGGTGTGTTTGAGATTATTATCTTGCAGTGTCCATACTCCTAATCCTGATGCTACTGTGTATACTACGTTGAAGATCTGCTTGTGAGGAATTTTAATAAAATTCGTTTTTTCAATGATATTAGGAATGCCACTAACAATATCGTTGATTTTCATCTTAATGTCGGTAAGTTTTATGTCAACGACTGGTGGAGTTCCCAAAAAGTCGTTGATAGATCTGTTTACATTTCTACGAAAATTTAGAAACCTTTGCACGTGATTAATATAATCAGCTCTAAATGCAGCAATTCCATCATTGATTGTCGTTAACGAAGTCGTTATTGGAATTTCCTTATCATCGACGTATTTCTTCGTTGCGGCGTCAAAATCTGTTTCTGGTGTTCTGAGATTATTAATACCATTATTATTCATGTCGAGAAATGCACGCATTATACCACCGCGCACTGACACGTACTTGGATTCTTGATCATCGACGTATTTTTTGTTGCTGCGTCTGTATCTGCGATTGGATCTCCAAGATATGTAATTTTTCTTCCTGACATAATAATGTCACCGGTAAATACATCACCAGTTTTCTTAATATAGTCGTTAACCGACTTACCGGAATCCTGTATTTTACATTGATCAGTGAAAGTAACGATATTATTAACAACCGCGTTGGGAATTCGTATAAGTACATCTGGTAGTTGTATGTTACTCGTTTTTAATCGTCCTTGTTTGTCCTGAAAAACGACGACTTCATTTGATCCACACTTGTGATATTTAATAAATCATCGATTTCATTTCTGAGCTGATCAAGAGTTGCATATTTAGATAAATCGACCTTCTTCTTATCTTTGCGAGTAGATCTTCCATAAATATCTACCATTATATTTACTGATATCTGTTTAAGTGTTATGACGTAGTGTAGTGAACGCGTGCACGACTTTATGAGGTGGTGCTGTTGATTTTGATACAGCATCAAGCACAGCGAGGGTTTCACGACCGCATATTGGAGGATCAGTTATTTTTTGTGTTGGTAGCGTTGAATACCAGATTGGAATATCGCCGGTAACGTACTCTAAAAATTCTTTTGGTGGTGCTAATCCATACGAATCGAAATAAATAATTCCACGTGGATCAATTGCATATCCGACCCAGTGCGTGCCTGGGCCAGAGTTTTTATCGAGATTAATGATACCAGTTTCTAAATCGCTAGCGATTTTAGGTAGTTGATCGCGCATAAAACACCTCTGAAATTTTGTATTTTTAGTTGCTTAGCAGCATTAAGTAAATCAAAATTGGACATGGGTGATATTAGTAAACTGTCCCGGGAAGTCTTAGACCCTTTCCGTACCACGAATACGGGGTCTCTGGTAATCTTAGACCCTTTCCGTACCACGAATACGGGGCTCCTGGTAGTCTTAAACCGCTTCCCTTTTCTTTGATTCCTTGTCCGGTTGCTTTCTTTAATGCCATTCCAGCAGCGGTTCCAACAGCACCTAGCGCAGCTGCTTTTGCAACAGCTGGGGCTGCAGCTGCTATTAAAGCTGGTATAGCTGCGAGAAGTGGAAATATACCACCCGATTTAGCAATATCTTTGATGGCACCCGCAGAAAGATTAAGTTTGACGCCTTTATTTGATTTTTTAGCTTCATTGAAGTTTTTGAACCGACGCTTGGTCAACGATAGTTTATTTGCACCGCTCATTTGTTCTCGCTTTAGCGATATTTTTATTCCACAGTTATTTTTTGATGCTGATTGCAGCTTTTTAATCTGACCAGGAGTCAGACTCACACTAACGTGATGATATGACATTATTAATATTATGAACGATCTAATTACATGTTTGGAAAATATTTTACATATTTTCTACTGGAGCATCAATAACTCTCATGCGACCACCAACACCTTCGAGTAACATCGATTTATCGCTGAGTATAACGGCGATTGCTCTGTAATTAGGGATATCTATAATGTTTCTATTAACGAGAGCTCGAAAATGTATATCTACAACAGATTGTCTGGTTAAATCTAAATGTTCTAGTGAAAAGTAATAAATCGGATACAGCAATGTAAAATCTAGTTGCGATATTTGTAAACCAGTATCAATGTTTTGATCACGTCCCATGAACGACATAAGACGATGATATGCACGTGCTACATGATTATTTTCAAAATTTAGTAATATATCTTCGGATGGTTCTTGATGTCCATTTATCCTTAATGAAACTTCAGAAACACCAAGTTTGTCATATATCATTAAACTTTTTGTTTGATTGTTTACACGTGTATTATCCTGAAGTGCAATAAATATATGTCTTGGTGCAGAAACACCTTGCTGAGAAGCTATTTGCCATGTGAATAGACCATTGATTGCACTCTGAACAGCATCTGTGGTCATTGTTAACCATGATAACGCTGATTTACCACCTTGACTCATAAAAGATAGTAACCGATCTTCTTCAGATATTGTTGGAGTCATCACTGGCATCCACAGGGAAAGTTTTGTTAGTGATACTTTACCATGAAGTGCCCTAGTTGCATTATCATCAGCTCCTTCAACGTGCCACATTGCATCATTATCATCGCTTTTTCGCACAAGTACAACCGTATGTTTGGCTCCAAAAATGACTTTTCTGACATTTCTGCAGAATCCAAATATGTGTGACAGTGGAATTGCACATGAAAACATCCTATCTTTCAACATTGATTTACGTGATGCAAATCCTAAGTTGAAATCTGGATTAACACTTTGCAATAACGAAAATGCAGCAGCAGGCCGTATCATTCCAGCTGGTTGTGGATCGGATGCAGTATCCAGTGGTGTTTGTACTAAATCATAATGTTTATTGTCAGGAGAATTAGTTGTATCCTTCGCAAACATCATTGATGGACCAGCTGATCTTGAATAATCATCGCTATATCTCGCAAGACCCAATATCGTCGTGGCAACGTCAACGCCTTTCTGGATTGATTCAATATTTTTTCCATCAATCATGTACGTAGCGCTGTCAAATAACGCCATAATACCATTATTAACAAAACCAAAAGCAACATTATTATCGTATTCAGTATCATCTGCTTTATACATTTTACCTTCTACTTCAATAAAAGCCTCAGCGGGTAGGAAATACCTACTTGTATCCTGAACCTGTAGTTCGATTTGTCCACGCTGATTTGGCAGTCGTGCGTCATAAGAATAATACTGATAATCACGCACAGACTCATCTTTGAGAACTGGTGCGTCCATGTCAAACGAGGGGTCAGATATACGCTTAAACATCTTTATTATTATCGTCTTCGTCTAACACGAAGACCACTCCTCGAAGAGAGACCACTTCCTGCTATCAGACTAGCGGTTATATTTTTTTCCTTTTCCGACATTGGTACATCAGCCAACTCCGCTAGTTTTTGATTAGCGGCTTGATTTATTATTTTACTTACACTTGCTGGCATCACTTCAGTGCTAGCCAATTTCACAGGCTGAGGTCGGACCGCTTGTGGTCTGCGTATTAATCGTGATAGTCTATCTTTGATTGCTGAGAATGCTTTGCTAGCAATATTACCAACAGCGCTTATACCTTTTTCACGAACAACATCAATAGCTTTCATTCCTAGCTGCTTTGCAGTCGGTATTGCTTTTGGGGCTATCCTTCTAAATAGACCCTGAAGAACATCACCTAGTCCATCTCCGTAGGTCGTTTTGTATACTGGTAATCGAGAGTTTATTACCCTGACCATGGTAGATCCACGAGTATTGTGTATGATCATCTTATTATTAAGTGACTTTATCACTAATTGTATCTAATCACTGTGGTAATCATCGGCGATTTCATTAATGAGAGACCGATATACATTAATATCCATGATACCGCCTGTAAATAATCGTTTACAAATATCAGCTGCTTCATTAATGATTTCTGATGAATTATTACCAGCTCGTTTTCCTCCAATGAGAATTTCTAGTCGATCGACATCAGCAAGAACGTTATTGGGACAGGTAATAAGACCACTTCCTAGACCACTTCCAATTGCTTCGGGAGCGTCTTGAAATTCTTCTTCTTCTTTCTCTTTACTTGATTTCGATTTTTTCTTTTTACTTGATTTCGGTGGTGATTCTGGATAATCACGAAGTGATTGCTCAAATGGTTTTTGATCTTTTTGTTTTGGTGGTGCTTTTTGTTTCTTTTGTTCTTTCTCCTCTCCTCTTAAGAAAATTAAATTATCAATTTCCTCCTCATAACCCTTATATAATGTATCATCATATCTAGCTTGTTCAACTTTCATGCGTATGCGATATAAATATTTTTGCCATTGTTCATTGGTTTTAATATATTTTGCGTGTTCAGGTTTCATTAATTTATCTCTTCGACTAAAACTACCCACAGCAAACTCAGCTAGTTGATGTAGGTTCAATTTATTAATTGTCTTAATAGTTTCTTCATTAAATTTATTTATCAATTCAGCAGTACTTATTGCATGACTCTTTCGTTCGGGGGCTGATGCTTCATCACCTTCTGCTTCAGCGCCTTCAGGTTCTAGTGCTTCAGCGCCTTCAGGTATTTCCGGGACTGGCATCGCAGTAGCTATTTCGTCTGGAAGTTCTCTAAGAATCTCTTTTATTTTTCTAGTTCTTTTTGCTATTTTTCCAGTTTCTTCAGCTGTTTTCTCTAACACAGGTTGAATACCTTTAGTAGTCTCAGTGATAGGTTTAAATAATTTTTTTTGTATCCTCCTCAAATTCAACTTGATATTCCTGACGCGATTGTAGTTGTTGCTTAACAGAATCACGAACAGGTAGATATTTTTTAATTGCCTCTAGTCGCTCTCGAGCTAATTTAGCTGAGTGTGGTTCTCCAATACTCATTATTGGTAATATCTATAATGGCTGTTTAATTTATAGCAGCAGAGAGGGTGAACGACATACGCGTAGTGACCAGCACGTGAAAAAATCAGAAAAAATCTGGCCAATTAGAGAAGTTTTTACTGTTAAGGCAAAAACTTTTTTTAGCCTTCGTAGGAACCCTTAAATTTCAAAAATAAGGTCTCTACAAAGTTGTAGGGTTCACACTCTCTGCTGCTCACGTTATTACAAACTTAAAGGAAATACAATTGATACAACATTTTATACTCTCGTATATATTGTAAATTATACAAAAATGTTTTGCATCATGTCTTGTACTTAACTAGCTTTAGCCAAAGATCAAGCTGAATCAAATGCTTTTGAAAGCCAGGAAAATAACATATTTTTTTTTACTTCCTTTGCAGGATATCAGTGATAGAATGCAGAAACAAACGTAATCAGTTATTGAGTACACATCATGAACTCAGCCTGGTGCCTTTCAAGAGAACCAGAAAGTATCAACCTACTGTCTCAATCTACTACTCAAGACTTATACGAAAATTGACAATTCCTGGACGTCGATTCTCTGAGTTAATTTAACTTTCACTACCCTTGTGAATAAACCCCTCTAGTGATGCATCCGGTACTACGCTTGAATCACATTAAGAGTTCTTTATATTCGCACAATAATAGTTTCCCTATATGATACTGGGTTTTGCAGCTTTATAGTAATATAAGCATCAGTCAAATTCATTACAAACTGTATTTGTCACTACTTTGTATTATTTGCTAGACCTACATGATTCAGTTTCAAAGCATCAACTATTACTCTTCTTTTCTGTTTCGTCAGTCAAGCAGACTTTGTATACAACGTTATAGATACGTGACACCACTGGGTCCAGTTTTCAGCTATCTGATTAATCAGTAAGATCTCTCTCAACATTTAAAAAAAAAAAAAAAAAAAAAAAAAAAATGCTGGGGCATATCTATTCCTGGAATTTTGTGTCGTGACACTTGCATAACTGTGTTCAGGATATAAATGAATAGGGTCGTCTAGGTTGTCATGCCGGATCATTTGTATCACAAAACGTTCGGGTATTTGGTGTAGTGAAGCGATCCCGCTTGATACATGTCATTGACATGCACACCTTCATTG